>JBDJHY010139386.1:0-13252 GCA_039654485.1 Withania somnifera | reverse complement strand
AATGAGATGACAGTAAAGTAAATCTGCATGCTCCTACCTCAAACCCATAATCCTAGCAGGTAAGACCCATGTAATGCCGCAACATGTATACCTCTATTCCCTAGTATACCCCTTATCCAGTCGCCCTTAAGCTCGAATCAGCAAGGTTTATAAAGGCTGGAAATGCATACAACCCAACTCATAAAGCAAACTAAAATTATATAACTATAAACTATATTTGAACCTTTGTCGGGTCTATATCAAAATCAAGTGTCAATGACTGTGCTCAGCTGCAATAGGGGCTAAATCCAAAGTGATATTAACATCTAGATTTTGGCCACAACCAAGTCTAATAATAACTCAAAATAGTGATTTAACTTTTTATTTAGTTTATTACCAAAACTGGTAAAATATTTAGAGAATATCCATTTTAGTCTCATAACACTGAAAATGGGTCTCGTAAGACCATGAAAGATTTAAAAATCAGTAACGTTGATCTCTTGTCCATAAAAAAGTAGAAACAAATACATAGAAACCAGCTTCATGATGATAATATGCTCAGTCACAATAATATCACAAGAAGTCCTGTCGGCCCTGATATTCCTAATGCGGGACTCATAGTTAGTCAATGTGGGACCCACCATCTATTTTCTAGAGTCAATCCAGACCATTCAGGGTCACATGATAACTATAATTGCAAATGCAACACCAATACGTAAGTAAGAAACAAATAGGGTCATGGATACCAACCTAGAAATCCCAACCCAAGGATGGCTAATTACTATAATTAATTTCCATATAATCCAAGTCTATGATCGGTAATCCGTAGCCTAACTGACGTCCAAAGATAAGCCTGCAAATTGGTAGAATATGCTTGGACATCTCCAACAACTCCAAAATGTGCAAATAAGCTCAAATGATCATAAAACTAGCAAAATAATGATATAGACATTAATACGAGTCAAATGTTACCCATAACTATAATTATAGAGAGGGTTAAAACAAGCTTGCGGGTCTGCAAATCCAAAGCTCTGAACAAAAGGTACCAAAATGTTCTCCACATCGTAGGGAACTCGTATTCAAACTTTGGAGCTAATATGAGAAAGAAATAAGATAGAACCAATGATTTAAAGTGAATAACTCACTTGAAGAATTTGGAAATTTTGGAAGAAATTCAATGAGTTAAGGATGGAAAATAATTTATGAACATTTCCCAATACTTCCCAAGCTTAATAATGGATTCCAAGAACTTTAAGTTTAACAATGGAGTTTTAAAGTGAAGAAGAATGAGAATTTGAGTGGAACTCACCAATCATTAAGGAATACTGAAGAAATGTAGTTTTCCACTTCACCCAATATCACTTGAAAAGACCCAAGAATTTTAATGGAGGTTTTGAGAGTGTTTGAAGGTGAAGAGATGAAGAAAATGAGTGAAACTTTGAAATTTGTGACTTTTATCCCACAAAAGATACCGATTTATCGATAAAATAATAGATAAATTGGAAAAAGTATCAAAAAATCAGTCAATAACTAATAAATTTATCAAATGTCCAATATATTGATTGCACAAGATATCATGTATAATGATTTTTGAAAAATGGGCTTCTTGGCCCAACTAGAGTCCAGTACACATGAACAGTATATGCATATTACATAAAAACAATATTTTGGACTCAACGACATAGAAAAACATTTTAATTTGAGGTCATTTTATTGAAATGTTGACCAAAGTTAATACTTTGCCAAATTTCCAACCAATTACTCAAAACCATCCAGGTTGGTCTGAAGCTCGAACAGACAAATAACCTAACTCAAACTTTACATTCCGGTACTGATGGCTTAGTTAGATTTTCAATCCGAGACTCCAATAACAAAATCACCATCCAAGTTCCACTTATGAACTCTACACATAGAAAAACTTACAAAATCGTATAATATCAAAACCAAGGCCTCTAGACTTGAACCAAGAGTCCATCTATACTAAAATCCATGTTTCAGAGCTAATAGAACTGACAAAATTTGATCTCGATTTTGTTTTCACAAAAAATTGATGAAATTCAATGATTTTAATAGTAAAGACTCTAAAACAGGGAAATGAACATAACAACTAAATGAATGACCCGGGAACCGAACCATCGGTTCTGATAAGTCACAAATGACTTAGGACTGCAACAAAAAACATCTAGGATGTAAGAAAATGCAAAAACATGAAAATGATCATAAGGGTCATTACAGGTTCATTATAAAATTAAGCACCCTTAGTATTTCAAGATCGAAGTAATCACAGACTCAGATTATTTCTATATGACTAGTATAAGCTTGAGTACAACATTAGTTTTACTAGTCCAATTCATCCTTTATTTATATAGATTAGGACATCAATGATCATGAATAGTTCAATACATTATGACCAACAATATTTTAGTTTTGGGAGTAGTATCTTACACCGAGAGGGTTAGAGTTTCAGACAAACCCCAATCCTAGAACTACGTTGCCACCGTAGGATTTAGCCCGATTAGGCTCTATTGTTTAGACAATCCACAGAGTTTTGGTCTCTTAGCTTGGAAAGTATTGGATCCCTTTTAGTCTGAGGGAAGCACACTAGACTCAATGAGGCTAACATAATTTTTGTCGGTTAAGAGAATCTCCCACTTATCGAGTCTTTATTTTACAGTATAGATTAGCATGTTGCATACCTCACTAATTTCACAGCTGATTATGTTTATTTTCAGTATTTATTTCGATGGTTAGTTTCCAAGCATGCCTTCATTTAAACATGATTCACTGTAACCCAGTTTTTAGGATGTAATTTAATGCACAGTTTCACAGTATACAATTCAACTTAGTGTTTACATGTATTTCAGCCTTCTATATCACCTCTCCTATTTTCAGATTTAGAAATTGTATATGTGTTAAATTGTGTATTTGGTTTATTACATTTATATGCCTATAACTCAGCACATTCCAAAAGTACTAATGCATATTTTTTTTCCTACACTCACAATGTATATTCATGCCATCCATTCCATACTGGAGGGTAGTCTTGGGTTTGGATCCAGTTCAATGGTAAGTTCTCATGGTATGAGGGATTGATATCTATTTAGAAGTATATAAATTCCTTATTTAATTCATGTTGTTCTTTTTCAGCACTTTGTTCTATGATCTAAAGAATTGTTCTAGACAATCTATTCCAGTCAGTAGAGGCTTTCAAACAACATATGAAGTACTTATCTTTGGTTTATGATGTTTATCTTCATACCAAGGACTTTGCTATTTTACATTTAGTTTGCCATCATAGTTGTTATTATTATTGCTTCCACTCTATTTCTTTTTAGCATTGGTTAGCAGTATTGCCAGATACATAGGCTTAGTCGAGGGCCCTTCGAGGTTCTCAACACCGTGTGCCATCCAGGGTGTAGATTCGGTGTATGAGAAACTTTCATGACCCGATTTATTTGATCATGAGAGAACCTACATCCCACCATAAGAGAAATACCTACCAAGTATGGGAAAATAAAAAGAACTAAACAAAATCGTAAATAAAGACACAATAAGGATAGAATGCATGGAAGTCTAGTACAATAAAAGAAACCTCGAAACCTGGTACAACATGCCTTTAAGAAAAATAAATACAATTCTAAAGTGAAAATGTAATATTTGTCTATATCAGTATAAAGAACAAATATGAAAAGATAGAAAGAGCTAAATGCAAGCTCCGGATGCTAGAAGCTATCGTCTATCTCGGAACAGGATAATCATAACTATTAAGAAGCAGTGTCGATCACTCATAATCAAGTTTGTACAAAAAATATATAGAAGTATAATATGAGACTAAAATAATGGTTACCTAGTAGGCTAGTATAATCGGGCTCATAAAAGAAATAAAAGGGCTAAATAGCATTAATGAAGGAAACAATACACGAGTATAAATTTATACAGGTAAGTCTAGCTACAGGCCACAGTAGAAGTAAAAAATAAGAAGAATAGATCTAGCTAGAAATAGTAGTAGAAGAACTCAAACAAGCAAAAGAAGACATGGTTGATTCCTTAAAATAAGTAAATCAAGTAAAAGGGTCAAATAAGGGTGGTGTACCGGTAACCTCAATAGTAGTCGAAGGATACCTAACCACCAAGTAAGGTCATGAGAAAGAGAAAAGAAAGTAACAACTCCTCTATACAGATAAAGAATCAAGTAAACATATATAAACCCGTTGGCATCCTACCAGAAGGTACAAACAAGTAAGCTCACCTACTAGCATCCCATTCTATTAGAAGGTACAAACAAGAAAACAAATACTGAGAGTAAACTGGACATGGATACAAATGATAACAGAGTAGAGGAAATATATAATACGTATGCTCCTCTTCCGATTTCAGTAGGAAGGACCCATGGTAAGACTTCCCATATATATGATATCATAAACCCTCCCCCGATAACGTACAATCTAGTTTCGAGCAGCAGGTCCCATGGAGGGAGTCCCCGTATACAACCTCATAATTGGATTCTCAGTTGAATCTATGGATGGATCTACAATGGGATCTATAGTTGAATCTCATTGATGGATATAAGGCCAGATCTCATAGTTGGATCTATGGTTGGACCTAAAAATAATGAATCACGGTCTCAATCATATGATCGGGCATCATCGAGTCTAAAACTAGTCGAAAACTCAATATTAATGCCCGACATTATCGGGACTAGAATCAAGTAATGGCTAATACTCAGCATCCTACATTATCTGAACCTATAAGTTCTAGCAATGTCATGTACCAGACACCATGTTTTAGGTCCTGGACTAAAACAGTAGTACCGGGCGCCCAACCTATAATTAGAGCTTAGAATAGTTTAAAAAAATCATAAGATAGTCTATTGTAGAAAGAAGACCTCTTAAAACCAATTTTATATAAAAAATTATACAGTAATATCAAAATCTATGTGATCATATCAAAAGATCTGTGCTCAACTTCATTATCAAAATTTTGAAGTAATGCAAGCCATCAATATATGAAAATGGGCCCTTAAGGTCAAATCATTATCTGAAAACGGTCTAAAAAAGGCCATGAAAGGTTCCAAAATTAATAATAATGGGATCTTGTCCATAAAAAATGGAAACCAATAAAAAATAAATCTCAGTATCATGATGATAACATGCATGAATAATAATAAGCACAAATCACATTCAAGGGATAACAGAATGTCCTGCCGGCCCTGGATAAACTTAGAATCACTATAGCAAGCATAACTAGAAAAATCAATGTCCGAGACTCATAGAGATTCCCAAAAATCCCACATTAATATTCCAGAGTCAGTGCAGACCACTTAGGGCCACTGGGTAACTATGATAAAATGCAATACCAATATGTAATCAAGAACCGGCTAATGAAGCAGACATGGCCCAGAGTACCAACCTAAAATTCCTAAACCAAGGATGCTAATTTTTACTATTATTTCTCATATAATCCAAGTCTAAGATCATAATCCGTAGCCTACTTTTCCTCCGAAGAAAATCTTGCAAATACTGTGTTGGGGATTCTCGGATTACTCCAAATCTCCAAAAATACACAAATGAACCCCAATGAGAATGTAACTAGCAAAAGAAATAATATAGATGTTAATACGACTCCAATAATACACATAAAGCAATGCAAATAACCCATGCAAAATATGGGTCAAAACGGGCCTACGGGTCTGCGAATCTGAAACTCCGTACAAATAGTATAAAATGTTTCCCACATTATAGGAACTCATACCCAAAATTTGGAGCCAAAATGAGCAAGAACTAAGATTGAAACAATGAAATAAAGCAAAAGACCAACTAAGAAATTTGGGGAATTTTGAAGATATTAAAGTGGAAACTTACAAATAATTGATGGGGAGTCGAGGAAATTAAGTTTTCGACGTCACCCATTAGCTCATAGAAAGATCCAAGTATTATTTTATGTTCAACAATGGTGTTTGAAAGTTAAAAGATGAAGACAAATGGAAGAAAATAGGGCTTTGGGACTATATATCCTGCCAATAATAGTGCTAAGCGATCACGACACTGTTCACCGCGAAAGCCATAGAAAAGGGTCACCAGTTGAAATTAATAATTTATCTAGAATTTACAGTTTAAAAAAATGGTCCAGGATGCATTGGGAACCCGATGAACACAATCCAAATATGTAAATTGCATGGAAACGACATTTCGATTCAAAGGCATAGGCAAAATTTCGATCCGAGATTATTTTGATAAAATGTTGATTAAAGTCAACTATAGGCCTAAATTACATAAATTTCAACCATTAACCCAAAATGGGTTCGGCTATTCCGAAGCCTAAACGAACAGTTCACCTAACCCAAGCTTGATATTTCAGAGTTAATGGCGTGGTCGAATTTTCAATCCGAGACTAGGATCACAAGGTGATTACCCAAGCTCCAATTATGAACTAAAACAATCATAAAATACGCAAAGCATGATAACTCAAAGCTAAGTCTTTTGAACGCGAAAGTCCCTCTAGACCAAAATCCACGTTTTGGAGCTAAGGAAACTATCGGAATTAAATTCAGAGTTGTTTTCAAGGAATGCTGACTGGAGTCAACAGTATAAAAAGTTAAGGCTTTAGAACAGGGAATCAAATATAAAAACCAAATGAATGACCTGGGAAATGAATCACCAAATCCCACTAATTCACAAATAACCTAAGGTCACTACAAGAAAATATAAAAAATGCAGAAATGACTGAAAGGCTCATTACAACATCCACAACTAAGATTTCATCTCCGAAAGTCTGAAAAGGAAGGGAAAGAAAAACATCGAACTCCAATATAGGATAGAACCAACCACACAAGAACTTCTCAGCCAATTAAAAGGCTTCCCAAGGCAAGGGAACATATCCAAGGGACCTCAATTTCCAAAAACACGAAATATCACCCACTTTTAAAAAATCACCAAACTACAATGATCCCAGGATCTCATATAATTTCCAAAACCATTACTATAGCTGAACAAACTCTTTCCGAAATAGTCTACATATATCAAGAATAATCCTCATAGCATCAAACAAAGAGACGCAAGGAAAAATTGGAACTAGGACCTAAATCACTTATCACACCAACTAAGAACCAAAACCAGAAACCATCAATGAATTTACCAACCGTAACTCAGACTCAAACCCAACACCAAATATGATAGAAACTCCACAAATTCTCAAAAATCACTAGTCTAGATTACAACAACCCAAATACTCCAATAATTACCAACACTTAAACCAAGTATGGCAAGAGAATAATTTGGTCAGCAACTGGAAAAAACCATCATCAACCTATGTTAAACCTCAAAGCCAGTAACCAAAACAATCCCGGGGTCTGACACAATAACTAGAAATATACATAGAAATCAACCTAACTCATGAGAAAACTTAAACCACTCCCTTGAGTTGGAATAAAATCAAACTGGTAGGAGCGTACAAACCAACTTAACTAGTCAAATACCCAACAAAACAATCTATCCATTAGTAAACCAATAATAACCCAAACAATACATCCTCAAAAAAGCAATAATGAACCTACTAAATGGACTGAAATAAGTCGATCTCGAAATGAGAAATTACCATGAACCACAATACACATGTAACAAAATCCTCACATGGATGGAAGAGGTAAACTAACGGTCTCCCACCTTAGCTCAAGTGTAGGCCTCCCTAGTCAAGTCGACTTACAACCGGTGGGAATTTCCCATTAGGTGTACAATAGGCTCGCAAAAGGAGTCTATTATCACTCATCTCAATACCTAGTACACAAATGCACTCGTGGTAGGAAGGGTACATCCGACTTAACCGAATAATGGGTTTGTGAATCGAGTTCTAAGAAAAATTTCCTAAGGTAGAAAAATCCCTATACTAACCTATATCTACCATGGATCCAAACACAACAACCGAGTCAATCCGAACACAAATGATGGAGTCTCATAACACAAGAGTAACACAAGAGAGGTCGTGAAGCCATGAGATAAAGATATATTGGGAGAACACAAGAAAGAGAATGCGTAGATAAAGAGAACATCGCAACAAGCTGTCAACATCTCCAAAATCTCAAACTACCAACCATATTAGGTTGTGCTACTCAGATGAACCAAAAAAAGGCATGTATAAGTTTCTTTGAATATCCAAACATTACCTAAGCACAAACCGAATATACTAATCCATACTCAAGCAAAACAAAAGATCTAACCCGAACTGACAACCGAATTACCTCTAACCGTGGGATGGATAACTCAAATCCTATAAACCATCAAAATATTAGGAAACCAACAGTTGTATCGACACCTTCGATCCAATACTAAGGAATCAACCTTAGAAGTAAAACAAGAATAGATGTACCATAAATCTCGGTAACAACTACACAAATTCCAAACTTAACCTTAAATCCTTTTAATGCAACAATGATCGGATAGAAAGAAGAGACAGATTTGGGCCTAAATGCCAAGATCAATCCTCAATAACCCATAAATCAACTCTCGCTCAAGAAAGGAGGTCATGGTAACACCAGTAAAATATGGATACAAAAAAACAAACAAAGGATGAAGCATCAAAGCTTATATCACAAGGAAAAGATAATCTTGCCCAACAATCTCACAAAACTAATATCCTAAACTAAAAGACTAGGTAAGTCCCTAATCGGTGCATGTATAAAGAATCCAACATGCAAGCAAAAACATACTAGAATAACTCAAGGCACAAGTCCAATGCAATAGTCTAGGGATGCTCAAAAGAGAGGGCAACCCAATTATGCCCACAATACATATGGTCGACCTATCTTCACAGCTCAAGAATCAAGCTACTCAATGGCTACCCAATAGGATCTAAGAAATCAGTACCAAGTAGCAAAAGAAAAACATCATCAACAACAGTTCAAAAGCAACTCTCATCATAGAGAAAAACAACAATGAGTTAAAATGGAGGAACACATAAATGTAAAAGCTATCTAAGGGCAGATAAAGTCTGATCTTAACAAATTTAGGGAAAAATAAACAGATATAGATGGGCACTAGATACAGAAGATAAAAAAATCTAAGGTTGGCCAGTAACGACCTAAAAATCAAACTTGAGGTCACAACAACTGAGGCATCATGAGGACTCTAATCAAAACTGGCTGTTGGATGGACCACTCTACATTGGGGGAAATCCACAGAGATATAACTAGAAACCCACACTCAAAGAAAGACAAACCCCGAATCTTCCTTCTCGAATTATTCTCTCAAGCGAGTTAATTATCGATATGCTTTCTTTGCCAGTAATGATAGATGATCAACAAGTCAAGCAAGGATTTCCCACATAAGGAACTAATATACCGCTTTCGTAAGTCATAGTTCCATCTTTCTAGTTCTTAATAGGGGTGACTGAGTAGATCGAATAAAAGCTTTCAAGTAAGGGATCCAGAAAAAGAGAGAGCGAATCTAAAGGATCATAATAAATTTGCTGCAGCAGAAGAGTTCACAAAAGAACCTGACTTTCTCGACTTCAGGGGGAGAATCTACCGCTGCGGGCTCCTGTATTTTCATGAATGTGATCTATCAAGAAGTCTTAATAACTTTGTCTTTTTTTTCTTTTTGTTATGGTAATGCAATGTAGGAGCTCAAAGATCTGGTTGTTTCTGATGATGAAAAGAGCTTGGAAACCTCTGAAATGATGGCCAGAGACACCATACTCCAAACACTAACCTAGATGCGAACGCCGATGGAGATCCCTCGCCAAATCATAATGCTCATGTTGACATGAATCCTAAGAAGAAGTGCTACCCATAGTATGACCAATAATATGACCATTGGACTCACCATGTTGAGCTCTGATAGACAATAATGTTGTCTCAGTAGAACCCTGAATTGGATGAACTGGTGGCTGAGCCACCGGCTGAACAGTACCTGAACAGTACCTGCCTAAGGGAAATCTATAGCTAAGTGGCCCATAACATCACAAGTATAATATAGATTCAAAGAACAAAACCTACGGGAGGGACCAGAAGAATCAACATGACTCCTACGACCTGAAACCCCATAAAGAATAACACACAAGGTCTTCCCAGAATGTTGTCGACTAAAAACATATTGGACCCCATCTAAACTCTATGGAACTGTTAGAACTGGCTCAATAGGCTGACCCCTAGATCCTAACACACCATCACCAAAACCACCCATAGACTATAACCCTGAGCACCCCCTCCATATGCCTCTTGATATAGGCTCCTAATCAACCTTGCGTGTCCAACAATTTGAGTAAAAGAACGACCTACAGCTAACAAAGGTACAAGTGCTAGACAAAGGGACGTATCAACCCATCAAAAAAACTTTGGTTCCTCTTATACTCAGAAGGAAAAACCATAGATGTTCACCAACTAACTCATGAAATCCTACCTTATACTCAGTAATGGCAACAAACCCTGTTATAACCCAAAACTTATTTCTAACCTGAGAAATAATCCCTACATTGGGTAATATCCCTGAATGTGGTACACCACTCACTTGATCTCAACACTGCAAGAAGTACCTTCTAAAGGACTGGTATGACAATAAACCCTACTGGTGCTAAATCAGGTGTAACATATGATGATCTCTGTACATCAGGTGGCTACTAAACTGAAACAGGCTCGGGATGAACCATAGTAGCTCTGATATGTGTAGAAGTTCTAACAAATGTCGAAATATAAGTACGTTCTCCATATTGGAATTGATCTCCAATATGGCTCCCAAGCAAAGTTATCACTGGTTGTGCAACAAGTCTCACATCCCTGTTGCTATCAAAGATCGTGGGCATGTCATCTATGGAAGAATGAACAAGAACAAAGAATTTCAAGAGACCAACATGGATGCACACTTGATACAAAAGTGAAGAAGATATGGATTTTCTAAAACTGTCACTATATCTTCTCAAAGATAGGATACAAACAACATCATACTCGACCCGCAAGACTCTACTAGACACTGGATCATGTACATAGGATACCAACAAACCTAGAGCTATAATGCAAATTTTTCATGACTCAATTTTGGGGATCATGAGGGCACCTACATCCCACAATGGGAGAAACACCACCAAGTATGGGAAAAGAAAAGTTACTAAATAAAAGTAAAAGATAAAGACACAATAAGGATAGAACATCTAGAAGTCTAGTACAATCAATGAAATCCCTAAAACCTGGTAAACTAGTACATGAGCCTTTAAGAAAATAAATATAAGTCTGAAGTGAAAATGTAATATCTGTCTACATCAGTACAAATGAGGAAATGAAAAGATAGAGAGAGGTAAATGCAAGATCCAGACACTAGAAGTTATTGTCTACCTCTGATAATGATAATTATCAATATCAGGAATCTGTGACGATCACTCGTACTCAATTTTGCACCAAAAAGATGTAGAAGTGTAGTATGAGTACTAGAAATAATGGGTACCTAGTATGCTAGACTGGCCAGGCTTATATAAGAAATATAAATGGTAAATAGAGGATAATGAAGGAAATAAGTCAAAGAAGTCAAGAGTATAAATGTAAACAGGTAAAGCTAGCTATATGCCACAGTAGAAGTAACAAATATGGAGAATGGAGCTAGCTAGCAACAATAGTAGAAGAACTCAAACAAGGAAACAAAGGCATACCTGAGTTCTTGCAACAAGTAAATCAAGTAAAAAAAGGTACACACGGGTGGTGTACCAGTAACCTCAATAATAGTCAAAAGGAGGAAAAAGCCTAATGTAAACCCATACATAACTACTAAGTAAGGTCATGAGAAAGAGAACAGGAATTAAAAACTACTCAATGCAGATAAAGAATAAAGTAAACATATATAAGATCATTGGTACCCCATCCTACCAGAAGGTACAAACAAGTAAATCTCACTACTGGCATTCTATTCTACCAGAAGGTACAAATAAGAAAACAAGTGCGGAAAGTAATACAGACATGAATGCAAATGATAATAGTGTAGATGAATTATTTATAGGTATGCTCATCCTCTTATTACAGTAGGCAGGACCCATTGGAAAACGTCCTATATATCTTATATCATATACCTTTCCTCAGTAACGTACATATAGGTCCCATAGAGGGAGTCCACATACAATCTCATAAATGGATCTTACGACTAGATCTACAAATGAATCTATGAATGTATCTACAATGGGATCTACAGATGAATCTCAAAGATAGATCTTAGGTTGGATATTGTAGCTCATTTACAACTGGATCTACAACTAACAAATCACGGGTCTCAATTATGTGATTGGGGCATCACCGAGTCTAAAACTAGTCAAAAGTTCAATATCCGTATCTGGACTTCAGCGGCAGTAAAATTAATTAGTGGATAACATTCATCATCCCACATCGGGCCGAAGCTATAAATGCTAGTATGGTTAAGTACCTAGTGTCATGTTTTAGGGAATGGACTAAAACAGTAGTACCAGGCCCTCAATTGATATTTGGGTCTTATAATAGTTTAGGAAAATCATAAGATCTTTTATTGTAGTAAAGAGTCCTTTTAAAACCAATTTCATATCAAAATTAGCCGGTAATATCAAAATCTATGTGATGTTATCAAATATATATTGTCAAATTCATTATCAAAATCTTGAAGTAATGTGAGTCATCAATATATGAAAACAGGCTCTTAAGGTCAAGTCAATATCTAAAAACAATCTCAACAAGGCTATGCAAGGTTCCAAAATCAACAATAATGGGGTCTTGTCTATAAACAGTGGAAACCAATGCAAAAAAGTCCCAATATCATGATAATGACATGCATGAATAATAATGAGCACAATCATAGTCAAGGGATCACAGAATGCCATGCCGGCCCTGCACAAGCTCATAATTACTACAACAAGTATAATCAACCAAATCAATGTCTGGGACTCACTAACATTCCCAATAACCCGTCTATCTATTCTCTAGAGTTAGTGAAGACCACTCAGGGACATAGGGTAATTTATGATCAAATACGATACCAATATGTTATCAAGAACCGGCTAAAGAAGAGGACAAGATCAAGGGTACCAAACCTAAAATTCCCAATCCAAGGATGTTAATTAGTACTATTATTTTCCCGATAAGCCAAGTCTAATATCGTAAGCCGTAGCCTACTTGTCCTCCGAAGACAAGCTCACAAATACTGTGTAGAGGATGCTCGGATTGCTTCAGATCTCCAAAAATATGCAAAAATTCCCCTCTATCATATACGTTATATAGTATATTTCTTTTTCTTCTAATTTACAATTTACAAATTTTCAAAATATGCCTCCCCAAAAG
>JBDJHY010139385.1:0-23160 GCA_039654485.1 Withania somnifera | reverse complement strand
GAAAATAAAGTTGCAGTTTTTTTTTGGCAAGAAAATCAGCTTTGAATGACTAAAATTAAATACAGAGTTCATGACCTTTCGCCCGTGATATGATTTTATGCAGCCTTTGAGAATTTAGTAATTTTGAATTCTTTATCCATGTGTCTATACTGGCAGATATATGATATTTTCCAGATGCTCCCTACCAAAGTCCAAGTCGGTGTGTTTTCTGCAACCATGCCACCAGAAGCCCTTGACATCACTAGAAAATTCACGAATAAGCCTGTGAGGATCTTGGTTAAACGCGATGAATTGACACTTGAGGGTATCAAACAGTTCTATGTTAATGTTGATAAGGAGGAATGGAAGCTTGAGACACTCTGTGATCTATACGAGACACTCGCCATTACTCAGAGCGTTATCTTTGTTAACACTAGGCGCAAGGTTGATTGGTTAACAGACAAAATGCGAAGCTGTGACCACACGGTCTCAGCTACACATGGAGATATGGACCAGAACACTAGGGACATAATCATGCGTGAGTTTCGCTCTGGTTCTTCCCGTGTCCTTATCACAACTGATCTGTTAGCCCGTGGTATTGATGTACAACAAGTATCTCTTGTGATCAACTATGATCTCCCAACTCAGCCAGAGAATTATCTCCATCGTATTGGAAGAAGTGGGAGATTTGGAAGGAAGGGAGTTGCAATCAACTTTGTGACAACAGATGACGAAAGAATGTTGTTTGATATACAGAAATTTTACAATGTGATCATTGAAGAACTCCCCTCAAATGTTGCTGATCTCCTCTGAAAACTTTATCTTTATGAGGTGAGTAAAAGAAGAGAATTTTCCAGCGTATAGTGTAGAATCTTTAACTACCATTATTATCTAGCATCAAAGACACACCCGTGACCTGCGCTAAATTTTGCAGTCTTGGTTTTGTTTCATTTCCAAATTCTTTTACTTGTTTGACATTTTCTAGCTTAGTTAAGTTCTTAATTGATGTTGCGTTCGTGTTTTATATAACACAGTAACATTGAATGATCAACTGGGAAGTCTTGATAGTCTTTTTGCCCCCTTTATTAGAGTGTTTATTAATCCTCTTTTGAGCTTGTGAGTCTTGATTCTTTTCCATTATGGACAAGTATGATGGCAAAATATGGTTGTAGCAAGAAAATTACTCCCTCCATTCCAATTTATGTGTGAAATTTAAGAAATATGAGAAGATTTTTTAAATTTGTAATTTAAAATAAGTCATGAAAATTTGTTGGACTATAAATCATCTCATTACAGGTAAAATTGATATTTTAAAATTATATCGTTACTATTAAATGTGTCATTCTTTTTTTTTTTTTACGGACTAAAAAAAAGTGTGTGGTATAAATTTAAACAAAAATGTAGCAGTTATTTTTGGCAATTTTCTAACTTTTGGTAAGAAATTATTTACCATAATGAGTGGTGCTCCAAGCTTCGAGTACCATAATCATATCAACTAGTAATTGTAATTAGTACTACCATTTATGATGAAAATTATACACAAAGCTTCATTTGCATTTTTTTTAGCTAAAGTTATTATTTTGTCTCCGGAAAGTAAAAGAAATCAAATACTCTCTTCTTTCAATTTTAATTGTTATATTTGACTTGATAAATCTATTAAAAGAATAACAATTGACATGAATATTTTACCTTATTACTCATATTAATTATGTTTAGCTTTAGATCTTGAAAAGTGATTTAAGAAATAAAAAATTAATGCTAAAAGCAAAACATAAAAAAACAATTGATATTTTCTTTATATGTCAAAAGTAACAATTAAATTTATTTAAAAAAAAATAAAAATTAAAGTTGAACGAAATCAATAATTTTAGAATTGTCGACACACTTGAAATGCATTGCATACAACAAAAAAATGTGGTACACTAACCTGATTTATTAATTCGTTGTTAGTACATGACAAGTTGGGGTTCTGAGTCTGCAAGGACTCACAGTATTATTGAACTACTCTTCTTTTTAAATTACATACTAGTAAAGGCACATATCAACATTAATTAGTTGGTACAACATTACATGTGAAAATAAACTTTCATCTTCGAAGTGTTAATTAATGTCAGGCCTGGTCAAACAAACTTACATTTCTTTCAGCTGCTTATATTCGAATTGGTATTTTCTCCATATGTAAAAATATAACATTTGGATTAATTCAATCCTAAAAGTTAAGTAGTTTATAAGGCTAAAGTTTCCAAAATTTATTAAGCAAATCATTAATTCATTTTTCAACTGATTTGAACTTCAATTCATCCTAACCCTTTTAAATCAGCCAGCTAAAGTATTTGAATTATGAAGACTCACTCACTCCCTCTACTTCATAAGATCTGACCATAGAATTTTTTTTTTCTTTTTAAAATTTAAATTAAATTAACCTAATCTAATTCAAAAGCTATTTCAAGATATGAGAAATGAGTTAACCAAAACCATATAAGACCAGGAAATTCACATTGCACCAATGTGGGACTCAACAGTAATATAATTTTTTCTCCATGAAATTTTTATTACATTGAGATTAAGGACGAAGTACATCCGTTGAGAATTAGATCAAACACCTAATCGTTTGGTTCATAGGATATATAGGGTAAGATATCCTTAGATTATATTTTTACTTTGTACCATCTTGGAATATCTACATTATATCATTCAACTTGGACTTGCTCTATCTTACTCCTTAAATGGAAGAAGTATAATCTCAAAATACCTTAATCCTCAAACAAATGACCACTTATCAGTACTACTAAATTGTAACCCTTGTTGGTATACTCAGATTTTTTATGATATTCCAAGGAAAGAATGTGGCTCAAACAGTCAACACTGACTATCAATCAATAATACAAATGGCATGTGATTGTGAAAGAATGATACACTCAGCAGGCCATGCGCCACCAACATGCAAATAGTGGGGTACAACATATTAAATTTTTCCAGCCTCATTGCATCATTGTAAAAACTAAAAACTGATAATAGCGTACCTTTAAGGAAAAGGTGGGTGTGGGGGTGGGGGTTATTGTACTAGTACTACTCAAAGATATTAAAGTCACCACCTTGAGCTATTCCAAGACCAATCCATTAATACTTATTCCAAACTTAAACTTGAAGTAAAGCCTAGCTAAGCCTTTTTCTTCTTTTTGTTGTGTCCCAATGGAGAGTTTTAGATCTAAATCAACAAGAGAAAGAAGGATGCCCACAAATGAATATGATAGTGGCAGGGGAGGTCCAGTAAGCATGCAAGATTTGAGGAGTCATAGTACTAATTCACATGCAACTTCTTGTAATACTAATAATAATGAGTACAAGGAAGTGAAGATCAAGAGAAGCAAGAGCAAAGTCATGTCATCTTCTTCTTTGAAAAATTGGAGTTTTAATGATCCTGAAATGCAAAGGAAGAAAAGGGTAGTTGGATATAAAGCTTATGGTGTAGAAGGTAAGATGAAAGGTTCATTCAGAAAGAGCATTAAATGGATCAAGAATACTTGCAATCATGTTGTACATGGATTCTGGTGAAAAAAATTATCGTTCCTTTTTCTTTATTTGGTTGGTGTATCCATTTTCCCTTTTCATAATTAAGCATTTAATCTTTTGTTATTAGAGATAGAGGAAGGCAGAAATGTCATGACTAGGATTGTTGTGATTTTGTAAAAATTATTATCTTGATGTAACATATTGTTCTCCCCTTACAATGTCTTATCACTTCAATTTCTCCTACTACAAACATTGACAAAAGTAAGACTATAACTATTCATGGTGTACACAAAGGATGATTAAGTGATTGGCATTAATGCAATTACAAAGTTTAATTTTTCTTATAAACGTAGTTTGTCCAATCTGCCTCGGTAACATACATGGGAGTAACTACAACATCGTAGTAGTATATTTTAGGGGAAGCATTCATATAGTTCATTTAATGTATCACTGGTAGATATAGACAAATCAATTCAGTATATATTGGCTATTGACTGATAACTCCAATTATAACTTTCAATTTGTAAAATGTAATCGATATACTTTTAATCAACCAGAAATGTTTTCTAATTAAGGACTTTTTTTCTAATCAAAATCTAGCTATGAAATTTTTCATAAAATAAAAAGAACAAAATCAAGAGAGTAATAATAGCCAAGATGAAATGATAGTTAGTTTAAGAAGGCTGTCTTTTTCAATTATTAAACGATGTGCTAATGGTAGTAGTAAAAAATTACTCCCACCCTACTTAAATTAAATTAGATTAATTTAATATTTTAAAATTTAAATTTAAATATTTATAAATTATATAAAAAGTATTATAAATTATAATTTTTTTTTAAATAATCAAAAAATGCATCTTAAAATTAAAATATTAGTTAAAGACTATATTTTTTTAATATTTAAAAAAAGAAAACCCTGAGAGGGAGAAAGTAATAGATTGTCAGGCTGTCTTTTGCTCAAAAAGAGAAGAGCAGAAGAATCAGAAGACAGATATTTTCTCCCACAAAGCATGTGCATTCATTGTACTTCACTGAATTCCACAACCTAATTTTTGTTGACACTAAATTCAGTGGGAAACTTCACTTGCGTTCCATATCTAGGCCAGATCTTCCAACAAAAAAATTTCCACTTTCTAAAAAGCTGGAACCCGAGACATTGGATCGGATTAAGAATGAAGAAAGTCCTAATCACCCCCCTACAAATCATTTTGGTTCTTCACAACTGTATGTAGATAAGGCGATGTGGATGATATATATCTTTCTTACATTGCAATTCAATATATTCTTTTTTTTCTTCTGTATTTTCATTATATTTTACTAATTACAATGGCTGCAAACTTGATAAAAAGTACATGTATTTTCAAAATTATTCGTGTCTGTAAATAAGAAGTATGCCTATTGAATACACTGAACGCGATCATATATAATAAGACTCCTAAATGAGTAAGTGGCCACTCAGATTGGATGATATTTAGATAGCTTGAACAAAGAAGAGCTTGCTCAATTCCAAAACAAAGCATCAGCTTAGTATCAAATATCTCATAGAACGTACTTAGAAGTGGCAAACAACCGGTTCAAATCGAATATGAGTCTGTCAAAAAAGGATAAAACAAAAATAGATAAAATATCCGACCCGACTCGACCCATATTTAAATGGGGAAAAAAATGAGTTACATAATGGATAATAAGGATAATCATATTATAATAGGAATCTCAATAAAACATAATGAACTCAAAATTAGCAATGATAAACCAAAATTACATGCTCTCATCAGTTATCGGCAATTATATATGGGCATCTTCATAATTCACAGGCCACAGCATAATACAACAAGAATAACACAACAGAACGAGAACAGGAGAGGTAGAGATTAAGAATAAGGAAAAGTGCCTACAACAGTATAGACAAACATAAACTGCGATCTGTAACTTTGGCTCTGCAACCCCATCATATGTAGTTGCAGCATTTTTGAGGTTGCTTTTTCAGCTTATGACTCCTGGCAGCAACTAATATCAGAACTCATACTCCGCCAAGTCGGTGTGTTTTTCCATGCCAACATTTACAGTAAAGAGGGGACTTGTGACAAATCAGAGATGTTAATGCAGTCACCCATCATCGAAAGTTTAAACTCTCTATTCCTTTGATGGCGGACTTTAAATTCTTTGTGTTCGTGTTTCTGGTAGAGGAGTTGCACTTGTGATCTGAGGACACAGCTGGTGAACTCCTCTGTGCAGCACTGGATATTTTACGCAGTGATCCTACGGCAGCATCTATTGTCTGACTGCGGGAGAAGTCAAGTTCACCCACAGCAATAACTGGGTCTCGACTGCTAGAGACAGCAGGATGCCTTGCTGATCCACTTGCCCGGAAAAAATTAGAACTAGGTAACTGCAAACATAAACTCAGTCAAAGTTGTGTTTACTTGTAGATATAGGTCATAAAACAAGAGTAAACTTTGACAATATTCCCCAAAGTATAAGCTGGTAAATCTTTATTTTGTATTAATTCCTGCATAAGATCTAGTAGGTTTATCAAAACTTGTTTGACTTGTTCCTGTCTAAGTAGGAAGTTCAGTTATGTTTGGATTAAAATCTATGTCTTCTGTTTTTTCTGTTTTTAAATTTATCATATTTCCATTATTTAATAAATTTGTTTCTTTTAAATCTAATATTAGATTATCTAAGTCAGAATTTTCTGAGTCTGAATTTACCATTTTAGAGTATTTCCTCCATATCCTTCAGGTATTTTTATTTTTGAAATTTGAGATCCTATAGAATCATTTTTATTTATAGTCTCTTTTTCTTTATCGGTTTTTAATTCTTTTAAAATATCCCTTATACTTTGTAATTCTTTAATTATCAAATTTCCAAAGTGAATTATAGTTCTTTGGATTTCATACAAATCTTGTTCTATTTGTAGTGGATCTTGTTTATTTAATAACTTATAATTTGATTTATCCATTAATTTTTATCAGGAATTCTATTCTTATTTATCCTATACTAGCGGAATGACCTTTAATTTCATTTTTAATGATTTGTAAATCTTCTTCTAAATATCTTATAGTATCATCAAACTCCTTTAATAATTCTGTTCCTTGAACTATAGTAACTATATCATTTTCTTTTCTAGCAGATTCTAATAAATTTCTGCATTTATTTTTTCCTTTTTTAACTGTAGCTAAATGTTTTCTAAAGCTCCAAAGTATCTGATTTTCAGCTTTAATATATCCAAAAGAAGGTTGTTTATTCATTCTATATCTATATCATTAAAATTTTCATGACATCTAAAATCTTGAAAGATTTTATCAAACTTATCTTCTTTAGTTAATTGTTCTATTTTTAAGTCTATCATAGAATTTTCCTGTGTTATATCAATTTCTATGTCTTTAATATCTATACTGGCTCTGATACCACATACAGGATCGGCTAGCAGCAGCGTGACAAACTTTTTTGGACATCTATTTGCATAGTGACCTATCTCTTTACAGTAGTAACATCGACATTCTTTAGGATTTTTCCTATTATTGTTTCTTTTAAAAACTGATTTTTTATATCTAGTATATCCTTTCTTTTTGTAGTACCTAGCTGTTCTCTTTTTAAAATATTTCTTTTTAAAATATTTCTTTTTCTTATATTTTATTTTAATCTTTTAATAATAATATGGACTTTCACATCCAATCATTATAGGCATTTTAGGGTTATCACAACATAAATTTATTTTCTTTCTTAATCCTTTTGTGGCTTTAGCCAATATGGCATCTGCACACCATGTACTTAGTTTATCTTTTAAATGTGTTATTCTTTTTCCTAAAGTATCGGCTGTTCCTGGGTTATATGTTTCTATCAGTTTTTTACCAAAGGGTCTGGAATAAACTTCTGTATTTTTAACTCTATTGTAAATGTAGTAATAATAATCTTGAAAAACACAAATATATTTATCTATTTCACACATATCACATAATTGTAATCGTAATAAAGCAATTTCATATTTTTTAATCGTAGCTGGATCTTTTAAAATATTACCTTCACCGGCAAATTCTAATCTTATAGCTTCAGCAGCTCTAGTAATTAAATTAGCTATATTATCATCAGCTCCTAAAATATCATTTCTAGTGGCTTCATTTAAATTTTGCCAAAATCTAAGGACGCTATTTAATAGGCTTCTTTCAATAAATTGTCTGGTAACATCATAATCCATTCTATTAACCGTAACTACTATCCTTAGTGAGGTTTCCTATTTATCTATTGCTTCAACAATATTATTAATACAATCTAAATCTAAATATATTCCAAAAGGATTAATTGCTTCGGTTTTCATAGATCCTAGTGGTGTAGAAGAATCTTTTGTTTTTATTGCAGAGCTAATTCCTGCATAAGATCTAGTAGGTTTATCAAAACTTGTCTGACTCGTTCCTGCCTGAGTAGGAAGTTCAGTTATGTTAGGATTAAAATCTATATCTTCTGTTTTTTTCTGTTTTTAGATTTATCATATTTTCATTATTTATTAAATTTGTTTCTTTTAAATCTAATATGAGGTTATCTAAATCAGAATTTTCTGAATCTGAGCTTACCATTTTAATGTATTTCCTCCATATCCTTTGAGTATTTTTCTTTTAGAAATTTATGATCCTATAGTATCTGTTTTATTTATAATTTCTTTTTCTTTCTCAGTTTTTATTTCTTTTAAAATATCTTTTAAACTTTGTAATTCTTTAACTATCAAATTTCCAAAATAAATTATGGTTCTTTGTATTTCATACAAATCTTGTTCTATTTGTAGTGGATCTTGTTTATTTAATAACTTATAATTTGTTTTATCCATTAATTTTTATCAGGAATTCTATTCTTATTTATCCTAAACTAGCAGAATGACTTTTAATTTCATTTTTAATGATTTGTAAATCTTCTTCTAAATCTCTTATAGCAACATCAAATTCTTTTAATAATTCAGTTCCCTGAACTATAGTGGCTATATCATTTTCTTTTTTAGCAGATTCTAATAAATCTATACATTTATGTTTTCCTTTTTTACTTGTTAATAAATGCTTTTTAAAGCTCCAATATATCTGATTTTCAGCTTTAATATATCCAAATGAAGGTTGTTTATTCATTCTATATCTATATCATTAAAATTTTCATAGCATCTAAGATCTTGGAATATTTTATCAAACTTATCTTCTTTAGATAATTGTTCAATTTTTATATCTAACATAGAATTTTCCTGTGTTATTTCTACTTCCAAATCTTTAATATCTATCTTGGCTCTGATACCAACTGGGGGTGACGGGCCACAAGAAGCAACGGAATTTGAATTTTGATTCAAATTAACTATCTTAGTGGGAATATTTTCATATCTAATAGTATTATCGTTTTGTTTAACAATCAGAACTAATCCTCCTGAAGAGGAAAATGTAATGTCTAGCAATAACATGATTAATAATATGAGTAACCTTCAAGAGTAATATAACATTATAGCAATATAAATTTATGGACTTAAATAAAATTAAAAAGGGTCCAACACGCTTCCATACCTGTCCCGCTTTGACCGTCCTTACTCCGGGTATCCGCCGAGACTTTTACCGGACGTTTCAGTCCCAGCCTATTACTAGGTAACTTTTCTGACGTTCCTTCAGAATACAACAGCACAGCCTAGTTTCGTTTCCTACCTCTAGGCGTAAGGGTGATATGGAAGTGGGAGGCTTTTCTTTTTTATAAAAGGGAAAAAATTATAAAGCTATAATTTTTTGCTCCAGAAAGTTAACTCAAACTTTTCTAGTTATTATTCATACTCATATAAAGAGAGGGGGTTTTTGATTTTTGAACTGATTTTCTTCCTAATTGATCGATACCCCTCGATTACATAATGACTCCTTTTTATAGACGAAGGAGTGCGGGATTCAAAAGGAATTTAAACAAATTTTACAAACTATGAAAATGACATTTCTAAAAACTAACTAATTTTCCACTATCTTTATGTTGATTGCTGAAATATCTTCTTCTTTCCGCCATCTTTGACTTTTCTTCCAATATTGTTTGTGTGAAGTTGCATTATCTTCTATGCGGTCACATCTTCTTTTTCCGCATGCTGTCTCTTTTTATTTTGAATTTTCTTGCCTTCTTATTTTATCTGCTTTCCGTCATTTTTGACTATCGTGCCTTGCTGTTTCTTTCATCCTTCATGCTTTCTGCCTTTGTTGACTTCTGCTACCATTGCTTAATCATTCTTTCAACTGATGTTGTTTTGATCCTTAGTAAATTTTGCTGAATAAGAAATATCTTCTAGCAAATTTTTACATTATTAATCGGATGATGTTGACATCGAATCCTCTACCATTTTCCCTTTCTTATGGAAACAGAATTCACAAGTTCCACGGGCATGTTTTCTCATTTCACAGAGTTTTTGTTGCGCCTGGGGACTTGATTTAATTATACCGCGTTTAATCAAATTCATTTTAGTTTCTAGATATCTTTTTGCCTACGGAGGAGTATGCTTAGCAGGGGCTATCATTATTGATGAAAGTATCTTTGTTCCACCATATGTCCGAAATCCTCTTTTACAACTATGTTCCATGTGTTGCAGAACTATCCTCAGTCCAATTGCTCTTCTATAATGAATATCTTTTTCCGAGAATTTTTGAAATTCTCTTTCTTGATAATTATTAATAATATTGAATTCTTCTGACTTACCAATTTGGATAAAATGATAAGCCGGATATCTGTCTTCCTTGTAAAAGTCTGGACCTGCTGAAATAAATTTCAGAACCAATATATCTTTCACAGTAATCGTTGGATTATTGAGATAACAATCTTTTACTCCTTGAATCCAGGAAGGTAATCTGCTTATTTCTGGGAAATTAGGCGATGTAAGGTGAATGGAGTTAATTACTCCAAAATCATACCAGTGTCTTATCTCTTGAGGAGATGAATCTTGCAAATAATTAATTCTGAGATAAATACCAAAAAAATCAATATATCTGTTGGCCATTATTTTGAGAGAAAATAAATCCCTCATTATCGGTTCTTGGTCTACCATCATATCAATTTTGTCAGAATCCAAATTTATTCCTTTTTGTGGTTGTTGGGGTCTGAGTGACAACTTTTCATATTTATCGGGTAATGTAGTAGGAATATCATTTTTCTTTTGAATCTTTACCAAATTATTAAGACCATCATGTGCATCACTGCAATGTCCGAGTGTGGACGTCATCTGAGAACATATGCTGAGTAGTTTATCAGCTATCTGTTTTTCACAATCGAAATTAGCTATTCAATTATGTTGGAAATAGCCGATTGTATATCTTTGAAACCTTTATCAATATCTTGGAGATGTTGAGACATCTGTTGTTTAATCTCTTCCATCTCTTGTGAGAAAATATACTACAGCATTATTGTTAGAACGAATAATTTCAATATCAAAATCATTTTCTGATAATAACATCTGCCATCTAATAAATCTTTTATACTCAGGTTTAGAAGGCAAATTATTTCGGATAAAAGCTTTAACCTGTGTATTATCAGTTCTAAGAATGAATTTCTTGGGCAATAAAAAGTAGTATAAATTTTGACAACTTCTTACTACCGCTAATAATTCTTTTTCATTTATATGGTATCTACTTTGAGTATCACTGAATGTACCAGAACAATATCTACACAAACTTTCTCCAATCTTATTTTTATCATCATCATAATCTATCTTTTTTAATACTCCACTCCAGTATTTTTCTGAAGCATCTGTTTCTAGTATTAAATCATCAGTATCTTTTGGTAATTGTAATTTTGGTAAATTTTTACAAATTGATTTAATATCTTTTACTTTTTTAACTAACACTTCATTAAATTCAAAAATCCTATTCTTTTTTAATAACTTTTGAAACGGTTGTCTTAATTCAGCCAGATTTTGTATATAATCTGAGGCATAATTAAGAATACCTAAAAAACTCTGTACCTGTTTTTTATCTATTAATTTATCCGGGAAAACAGATATTTTTTCTATAAAATGACTGTAGTTTTATACCTTTTCCGTCAATTATCATTCCTAAAAATTCTTTCTCATTTTTTAATAAGCTTGCTTTCTTTTTAGAAAGTGCTAATCCATTTTCTAAACATAAATTAGTGAATTTATTAAGATGTATCAAATGTTCTTCTAATGTATCGGATAAAATTAAAATGTCATCTATATAAACAAATATAAAATTATAGTCTTTGAAAATATTATCTATTTTCTTTGAAATATCTGAGGGGCGTTTTTTAATCCAAATGGCATAACTAGCCACTCATATTGTCCTTGAGGGGTAGAAAAAGCGGTATATTGAATACTATCCTTATTCATTTTTATCTGTCAGAATCCACTTTTACAATCGAATTTAAAAAATATCTTCTTATTACTAGTTCTATTTATTAAATTTTCTTTATGTGGTAAGAAATATCCGTCAAATATAGTGTTATCATTTAATTTTTTATAATTATAACCATTCTTGGTTTATTTCTTACTATCTCGGCGTGGTTTCTAACCATGAAGGCTGGTGAACTATGTGGGGAATTACTAGGTCTTATTATTCTAAGACTTAATAACTCTTTAATCTGTTTTTTAAATTCTTCTTGATCTTCTGGATTATATCTCATCGGTTTTACTCTAATAATTTTATTTTTATCTTTCATTTCTAATTTTGCTTCTATCTTATTTTTATCCCAAAATTCTAATAGGTTTTCTGAAAAACATTAATTAATTAATTAATTAATAAGAATTTAAATATTTAGAGTTATTTTATTTAAAAATTCATTATCCTTTTACAAGTAGTATAGTATTAGTACTATAGGTGCCTTCAAAATGAGACGGCCTGGATAGGATAAAATACATCAGTGATTCCATAGGTTCTTTTGATGTATTTCAAGTATTGGGAATCTCTTAAAACACTTTGTTTAATTTTCCTATATTATTTGAAGTTCAAAAGAGAGGTGTAGATGGCTGGCTGTGAGTTTACTTTAGTTTGTCTTTAGAGGATGGATCATAATATCTCCATTTGTCTCTTAATCAGTCTTGAACTTGTTATTTAAACCTCCGCCTCAGTGAAAGCCACCCTTCTAAAATGTGACTGTTTAATGAACTTGAACATGATTTTGTCACCATCGTTTAGATGGGAATCTGGTCTATCTCGCAGCCTTGATAGTTTGGAGGAATCATTAGTGAATCCTGTTCATTAGATAAAAAGGTTAATTTTGCACATCAAATTAATTTGGTTGATTGTTTAAGTTTCATCTGGCTAGCTCTTCTCCTTTACTACTATTTGTCTTCGTCTTCTTATTCTTATTCTTCGTCTTCTTCCTCGTCGACGTCTTTGTCTTCTTCTTCTTCCAGAATTGAATAATCTTTGCAGAAATAAAATACAGGAATGTAAATAGATTGATACACAATATTTTATACTAGTTGGGATTCAATATTGATCTTAATCCAATCTCATGGGTTGCAAAAGGGTTCCACTAGTCTTTCTTTTACATGGTGTTTTACGAAACAAAATTTGAGTGGTCAACCTAGGATCTCACTCTTTTTCTTTTTGATACTTTCAATCTTTTCAATCTTTCTTCTTTTATCTTTTTTCTCTTTTCTTTCTTCTCTTTTATGTTACATAGTAAAAATCTCAAAACTGTATAGTGTTCGTGAAAAGTAGAGAAAAAGATGACTATGAACAAGACTAGTTGAAATGTGAAGACTTACCCTCAAACAAGTCTATTAATACAAAGGTAGCTGACTGTTTCTGGAAGAGCAGCCCAAGAGATTTGATTCTTAAAAAAGATCTTTGAATGTCTTTTTCCAAGAATAAGTAGCCCGTTATCCCTTCAAATTAGATGCGAACACTCCTTCAAATCAGCCCATTATCTCTGCAAAGAGATTTTCAATCATCTTGAAGTCATGTTCAACCAATTTGCTCTTTCCTTGATTAAGATTTTCTAGCATTTATACGTCCTTGACCTAAGGAATCATGATTTGAATCCTTTCTTATTGATATGATGAGATGTTGCTTTCCTCTTTTGGCATTCATGATAATCTTCAGTGTTTTCCTTATTTCTATGCTTTTTTCTGAAAAATAGTTGTCATAAATTAGTACACTAGTATTCTCCCTCTTTTTGATGACAAAAAAAAAAAAATGTAGTCAAATTCCCTTTGGTATGAAGTGGTGAACTCCCCCTGAATAGGCAAATCTAGACTTTAGGCAGTTGACTATACTTTTTTAGAACTCCCCCTGAATGGGCAACTCTAGATGACTCTAGCATAACCTGTCTAATTTCTCCCACTTTGTCATCAACCAAAAAAAGGTAAAATCATAATCAACAACAACAAACAAGAAAAACAAACTTGCAAGCAAGTTTGGCAAAAGTTCATAAATTACAGACAAGCCAGAGACAAGGATAGACAGGCAAGAACAAAAGTTTGGACAAAGTCCCAAAAACAACATAAATTTGGTTACAGTTTTTTAAAAAAGACATAAGATAATAGATTAATCAGGTGCATCCCCTGACTAGATAGCAGATGGTGTTAACAGTTGCTTCTTAGAAGGCATTAAATTTGGTGCTTAGCATGTCATGAACAAGGTCTCCATTATCCTAAATCTTCTTGGTTACTTTGACAACCTCAGCAATAACCTTGTCAAGCTTGACTCTGGTTTTGGCCACATCATTGTTAGTTTCCTTGATAACCTCACGAATACGCTCCATTTGAAATTGTGTTACAACTAGGAGATCCTTGAATGTTTCAAGCTTCTCATCCATGACATTGAGCTTATTTATAATTTCATAAAAATCAAAAGTAGGGACAGCCGTAGGATAGGATGATGAGGGAATAGAAGAGGGGATGGGAGGAGAAACAACAACTTTGGAATTAAGCACCCAAGAGTCATTTACACCGGCATACCCTATACTTCTCAAGAGTGTTGTAGCAATTTCTAACCACAAGAGAAGGGATATCTATCAAACTTATGTAATTGGATTCAGAATCTTAGAAATCACCATCACATAAGGAAGGCTAACAGGATCAGATGCAGATTCAATCATGTGATTAATGATGAGTGAGAAAAGATGAACTTGTCGTCTGACAACAAAATAACAGGTTAAAAGAGTATTCCTAAGAGATAGGGTAAATAAGAACCTAGCATGAGGAATAAGAGTGGTCCAACAATGTGAGCAAGAACTCGAGATTCAAAAGAGAGATCATTAGGATCCAATTAAGAGGTAAGAAAGTTGGGGTTGTCATTAAGCAAGGAATTTTTGGGCTTGTTCAAAAGATATGTCAAGATCAGTAGGCTAGAAACTTTTAGAGGGAATGGAAATACTGTTACTACAAACATGAAATAGATGATCAAACAGGGCACTATCCAAAAAGATTCACTTCCCAAGCACAAGGGTTTCAAGTTCATTTGGCTTGTTGGAGTGAAGATTTGAGTAAAAGAGGTGTAAAAGAGGCTCAATAGACCAGATTTGGACGGGATGAGAAAAAGTTTTTCCAATCTTGGTACTTAAAGAATTTGTCAATATTGTAGTGAAAGAATGAAAGTAGATCAAGATCCAAGCCTCTACCATGGACAAGGGTTTTATCCTTGAGAGATGGAAATGAGTTGCATGTGAGTGTCCCAGAAATTGGATTTTTCATCTAGATGACTGTCGAAATTGAACTTGCATTTTTCTTAAACTCGAAAAGATTATCGATACTATTGGAACATTTGAAGGAAGACTTGGGAGTGGATGAATAAGAGGATTATAACTCATCATAGTAATCAGAGTCCACAGGAACAGGGAAGGAGGATTTGCCTTAACCCAAATTTCTAGTACTTTTGCGTGTGGGAGAGATGAAGAATTTCTTAGATTTAGCCATGGTTGAGATGCTAAGACTGAAGGAGAAAAGTCAGATTTTGAAGAAGAAAAGTAGGGAGAACAAATAGAAGAAGATGGGATGAAGTGACAAGTCGTCTTAACTGAAGAGGCATAAGGGAGAGAATCGAGGCGATTTCTAATGATGGCCTCAATTAAAGAAAAAGATAAAAAATATACATACACACTAAAGGGAAAAGCAACAAATAAATAAGGCAAGAAAATATATAAAGAAAATAACTGAAAAATATTTCTAATATGGAAAAATCCCAAGGGATTTTCTGAAAAAAACAAAATCTCTGTTCAAGGAGAGGTGTAGTAAAAAAACAAGCTAGTTGTAAATCAATACCTATGAAAATTAATTCAACATCACCACATAATACATGATCACGAATAAAATGATACTTGACATCAATATGTTTAGCTCTAGAATGATGCATAAAATTTTTGGTTAAGCAGATAACGCTAGAATTGTCTCAGTAAATTTTTACCGGCTTGAAAAGTAAATCGTAATCACTTAATTGTCATAGCATCCGTAATATTTGAGTACAAAATTGCCCAATTGTAATATATTCTACCTCAGTGGTGGAAAGTGAAAAAGAGTTTTTCTTTTTGCTGTTTCATGAAATCAATGATTTTCCAAGAATTTGATAGCTTCCACTAGTACTTTTTCTATCGTTCTTGTTTCTTGCATAATCTGCATCTAAAAAACCTTCAAGTGTAATATCTTTTACATTTGAATACCAAATCTTAAAATCAATAGTTCCTACAAGATATTTAATAATCCATTTTACATGATTCTTTAAATATGAATTGAAAGCGGGCACATTTACATGTACTATATAGGATATCAGGTCGACTAACAATCATACCTTTGTACCTAATTTTATCCACTTGCTAACCTTCTTTATCGGCATTGAGTGAGCAGGTGGAACTCATGGGAGTTGTGATGGATTTTGTTCTTGATAAGTTTTTTGGTGTATTTGATTTGACAAATAAAGGTTCTTTTAGGTGATTGCATGATTTGAAATCCTAAGAAGAAGGTTAGTATCATATTCATTTTAAATTCTCTTTGTTAGGATTAGATAATTCCTTGCACAGTAAAGCATTAAAACTAGCAAAGATAATATCATCAACATAAATTTGAAAAAAGATGTGAGCCAAATTTTTTGATAAAAAAGATGTATCAATTTTTTCTCTTGAAAAAACATGATTTATTAAAAAGGAGCTGAGATGATCATACTAGGCTCTAGGAGTCTGCTTAAGATTATACAGAGCTTTAGAAAGTTTGTAAGCATGGTAGGGAAATTTTGGTTGGATGTTCAAAAGCAAGAGGTTGTTTTACAAAGACTTCTTCTTTAATTAGGCCATTTATAAAAGCACTCTTAACATCCATTTAAAACAATTTAAACCCTTTAAAGAGGCATATGTATGTAATATACACATAAATTCTAATCGTGCCACAGGTGCAAAGGGTTTGTCATAGTCGACTCCTTGTTGTTGTGAGTATCCTTGAACTACCAACCTTGCTTTATTTATGATTACCTCACCACCTTCATTCAGTTTGTTTCTGAAGACGCATTAAGTATCAATTACTGATGCTTTATTAGGTTTAGGTACTAGGGTATGCACTTGATTCTTTTCAAATTGATCCAGCTCTTCTTGCATTGCTTTAACCCATCCTTCATTTTTTAGTTCGTCATGTACTTTCTTAGGTTCAAGTTGAGAAATAAGAGAAATGTTTCCTTGTTTTTTACTTTCGGCTATGGTTTTCATTGTCTCATTCAAATCTCCAATGATGTATTTCTTAGGATAGTCAGGTTTGCTTCTCCATTTATTTATTATTGCTTCAGTGATTTGCTCAATCAAATTTGCTTCTACATCAGTTAGTTTATCAACAATAATAGGTTGAATAGGGGTGGTGGTGATAGCTTCCAAATTGTGAATGTCCTCATCATATAAAATTCTACCTTTCTTAGCCTCATATTTATTATCATAAAAACATGTATAGATTCTTCAATGTGTAAAGTATATTTATTAAAAACTCTATAAGATTTGTTGGTATTGGAATAACCAAGAAAATACCTTTATCACTTATTGGGTCAAACTTACCAAGATTATCCTTTCCATTATTGTGAACGAATACTTACATCAAAATGCATGAAAGCACTTGCTATTTGGCTTTCTACCGTTCTAGAGTTCTTATGGAGTCTTTTTTAGGATAAGCCTGATAAGACACTTGTTCAACATATGACAAGCAGTGCTTATAGAAGCCCAGAATTTATGAGGCAAGGAGTATTCAACAATCATAGTTCTTGTCATGTCCAAAAGAGTTTGATTTTTCTTTCTACTACTCCATTTTGTTTTGTGGATCTTAGCGAAGAAAAGTTGTGAGTGTATCCGTGCTTGTCAAAGAAATCTTCAAAGGCTTTATTTTTAAATTCTCCTCTATGATCACTTCTGATGGCAGTGATGTTGTATTCTTTATCCCTTTGAACTTTCTCAGAGAAAAACTCAATTTTTTTCAAAGTATCATCTTATGAGAAAGAAACATAACGCAAGTAAAATAAGAATACTCATCGACAATTACAAAAGCGTACCTGTTTCCTCTAATACTGGCAGTTTTAGTTTGACCAAACAGGTCCATGTATAGGAGCTGCAGGTTTTAGAGGTAGGTAAAAATTTATTAGTTTAAAAGAGTACGAGTTTTCTTACCCATTTGACATGCATCACAGATGTGGTCCTTGGTAAAATGCAACTTTGGTAACCCTAAAACTCGAACATGTTTTGCAAGTTTCTCATTGAGATGCATGCTAGCACGACTAAAGTTTCTTGTGCCAGATCCAAGGGTCTTCTGCCATTAAGGCTAGACAAATATGTTCTTCCGTGTTCTTTATTGGATCAAGGATATACGCTTCTCTGTCTCTACTCCCAAGTAAGCGAACTTTTCAAGATAGATCCTCAATGATGCATCTAGTTTTTCTGAATCGTACTTCAAGATTTGCATCATATATTTAACTGATGCTAAGCAGGTTGTACTTTAATCTTTTCACAAGGTAAACATTAGTGATATCACATGATTCATTAAAATTAATAGTGTCAATACTATGACTATTCCTTTTGAGCTATCCCCAAAATGAATCAGTTCACAATCATATTTAGCAACAAATTTAAACAGGCTTTTCTTTCTTGTCATATGATGAACACGCACCGTCAAGTTACTATTTTGTATTTTATTTTCTCTTGTGGTATTCCTCACTTGGTTCACTAATTTCCATAAAGCATACATTTGATGAGTCGCTTAGTTTTGTTTCAGAGATATTATCATCTCCCCAACTGCTGAAAGCTTTGTAGGTATGATCTCCTCTAGATTTTTTTCCTCTTGCTTTAGGGCATTCATTTGCAATGTGCCCATATTTCCCATACCCATAGCATTTTTCATCATTCCTACCAGAATTTGAATTATTCTGACCTTTGGAATAGTTTTATTGATTTCATCTCTTGTTTCTTTCCCTCCTGAGTGAATCTTTGGCTGTTTTGGTGATTAGTGTGATTACATATTCCCCTATGTCGTCATCATCATCCATAGCTTCCTCAGTTGCTTGAAAAGACACCGTTTTCCTTTTATTTTTTTCTTCCCTCTCTTGTTCAGATGTGCTTTTTGAAATGCTGTGAAATCTCCTCTTAAATCATCATAAGTAAGTTTATTAATGTTCATACTTAGAATGGATAAAACATTTACATACCATTGTTGAGGGAGACTTCTAAGAATACGAGTGATTTGATCAGTTACTGGATAGGTTTTTATAGCAGTTTTGAATTCACAAAGAATATTTTGAAATCTAGCAAGCATAATTTCAACAGACTTTCCTTCCTTTATTTGTAATAGTTCATACTCATAGACTAGGAGGCTCATAATAGTTTTCATGACTATTTCAGTTCCATCATAAGTAACCTCTAGTTTGTTCCACATTTTTTTAGCAATTTCATGGCTATATCTTCTCATATTCTTCACCATTGATAGTATTGTATAGAACATTCTTGTCCTTTTAATTGATCTTAACAATTTGCATTTGTTCCTCAGTGTAGTTTTTTAGTGATGGGATAATTTCAACATCAAATCTTTTTTCATCATTTTTGGAGGGAGGAATAGGGAAATCCTTTAGTTTTATGACTCTCCAGGCTTTCACATCGTATGATTTGATAAAGGTCTCCATTCTGATTTTTCAGTGTGAAAAGTTCTTTCTATTAAAATAAGGAGGCTTAGTTTGCGAGGTTCCTTCTTGAAAAAGAGCTCCAGCGATATGTTGAGTAGTGTTCTTTTCTCTCTTGCTGTTAGGAAATATTTAGTGAGACCTTGCTTAGATACCAATTGAAAGTGCAAGATCCGTAAATTTCTCTTTTTCAGTTAGGCAATCAATTGTTATACTCAGTTAGTCGACTAGATTTCCAGAATTGAATAATCTTTGCAGAAATAAAATGTAAGAATGTAAATAAATTGACATACAATATTTTATACTGGTTAGGATCTAATGTGGATCTTAATTCAGTCCCCTTGGGTTGCAAGAGGGTTCTGCTAGTCTTTCTTTCAAATGGTGTTTTACAAAATGGAATTTGAGTGATATACCTAGGATCTCACTCTTTTTCTATTTCACTCTGTTTTTTTACACACTCAGTTTCAATCTTTTTTCTTTCCTCTCTTTTTTGTTACACAGTAAGAATCTCAGAATTATAATGTTTGTGAAAAGTAGAGAAAAGAAATGGCTATGAAAAAAACTAGTGGAAATGTAAAGAGTTATCCTTAAAAAAATCTACTAATACTAAGGTAGGTGACTGTTTGTGGAAGATCAACACAAGAGATTTGATACTTGAAAAAAGATTTTTAAATATATTTCTCCAAGAATAAGGGAGGGTCATTAATGACCCTGATCCTAGCAGCCCGTTATATCTTCAAATCAGATGTGAACATTCCTTCAAATCTGTCTGTTATCTCTGCAAAGAGATCTTCAATCATCTTGACATCTTGGTCAACAAATTTTCTCTTTCCTTGATTATGATTATCTAGCATTTGTATGTCCTTGACTTAAGGAATCATGATTTGCATCCTTTTTTGATTGATATGCTGAGATGTTGTTTTCCTCTTTTGTCATCCATGAGAATCTTTAATTTTTTCCTTCTTTTCGTGTTTTTCCTGCAAAATAGTTATCATATATCTAATTAGCATACTAACATTGTGTAATCCCCAGCTACTATTGTTCCCAACTTAAGATGATTTGTTATCTGGATATTGAAAGAGAAACACTCTAGAATCTCCAGGAATCACATTGAGAGACCATTAGTAGTAGGAGGACGTATTAGTAGTATTTACATGGATTCCATTAACGATGCTGTCTCTTTGAAATGAGATTAAAATCTAGTGTCTTTCTAATAATCATTTCAGAGATGTGTAGGTCATTTTGGCTTATATATGTGGACGTGTTTGGTGGTACAAAATCTGCATCAATTAACTTTAATGATGTGGAGATCCCACTATTCAATTTTCCCAGTATGCCCATTCTCTAGAAGTGGGATAAAAGTTTTTATCTGTGAATACTAGTATTGAATTGGAATTAGTTTGAATAGAGTGAAAGTTTGACAGTGAAGCGTGGTTAATTGATTGATATGGTTTTGCCTCCTGAAAAAGTAATGTAGACAGAAAATGCAGTAAAAGAGTATAATATTGAGGACCAAAGAGTCATTTGGCAGCAGAAGTCTTAGCTATCAATAGGGTAGTAGACTCTTCTTTTACTGTATATCTAGTTAGTAAACTTTGTAAGACTTCATCTCTTTGTCGTACCACTCCAGTATCTGCTTAATGAATTGGTTTATTGGTGAAATATTGATATATGTACAAGAACTGCATATTTATGTATTTTCACTAACAGGGAGAAATAATCTTAAACAAAAGCATGCCAATGAAATCACTTCTCTTAAGGAAGAAAAGCATGAAATGAGAGAAGAAATATAATGTTTTTACTCAATTGGTGCAAAACAACCCAAAATGAGCGTTTGAGATATGCCAGATTATGTTGGATCTAACTTTACTTCACCTACTTATGCAAGCAGTGTATGAGCTGTAAGAGGGAAAAAAACTTCTAAATTCTTCCAGCATAATTCATGCTTCGGTTCTTGGAAAGGTATTTTATATTTCTAGGCACTCAACGACTCCACAGTGCATTATTTCTTTCTTTTCATATCTTGTAAGTGAGACATAAGTATCGTTGTCGTAGCCTCGTGGATTTGTCAGTTTCTAATTTTTTATTTTATTTTGAATGTGTAGAAAAATATTGGTGATCAAATCTGAATGGAGGCTACAAGTCAACTTGATTTGTTGAAGTGAATGATGAAGAGTTTTGAAATATATATATATATTTTTTATGTTTGAATATATTTGATTTTGTGAACATATAAAATTTTAAAATATTACTTTATAATTATGTGTAGTGAAGACTTGTTATTTTTCAAAACTTATTGCAAATCTATGTATTTGAATTGTTTTTAGCTAATTTTGTGCTTAAAATCATATATACACATATATATATTTATATATGCACGCATGCAAACCAAAAATATTATTTTTCAATTAGAAATTATGGTAATAAAAATTCTAGACAACATTGCCACACTTTAAAAGTGTGGCAATAGGGATATTGATTGTGTGACATGGTAATCGAAAAGGTTACACTTTAAAATTGTTGACATACAGGACATTTAAAAAGCTACACTTTAATAATGTGGCCAATAACTAAGCAAAGACAACGCTTGAAAGTATGTTTTTATTAAACAAAAGTGTTGCTAATGAGGTATTACAAAAGTGATACCTTTGTATGTAATAGGCAACACTTTTCAAGTATAGATGCTTTGGAAACACTTAGAGACCATAGCCTAAAGTCAAAGGTTATGCCTCTTTAGTCTCCCTAAAAAAGTATTGCCTAAAGTCAAAAGGTGTGGCCTTTCATAAAAAGTGTGACCTTTTATCAAAGGCCACACCTTTGCTAGTTTAGGCCACACTTTAAGGGTAGATAAAAGTCTAATATGTTGTAGTGGCTAAACCAACTCGCCATTTGCATCCCAAACTCAAAATCCATCACGCGGCTTGGTAAAAGACTCAAAACATATGTAAAATACATTGTCTTTGTAATGACCCTCATGGTCATTTATGATAACTACACGACGTTTTGCATTCTAGAGCATTTTGGTAGTTGCTCTAAGTCATTTGTGACTTGATGAGACCGGTAGTTCGGATTCCTGCCGGCTCGGTTGAGAAATATCTCAAATTGCCTGTTTTAGAGCCTAAAACTAAGTACTCGTTGACCAATGTCAACTTTACTTCAAGATGAGCTCGGAATTAAATTCTGACAGCTCTGTTAGCTCCGTAATGCCAAACAAAGTCAAGATTGACCTTAAGTTTGTGTTTTGGAGTTCTCGTTTGCAATGTATGTCAATTTGTAGATTTTAGTTAAGTTTAAGGCCTAAAGTGAAATTTGGGTGGTATTTTGGTGTTCGGGGTGTCGGATTTAAATTCTGATACTTCTGTTAGCTCGAAAATGGTGATTTTAGGCTAGTGGAGGTATTGGTTCATTTACTGGACTTGTCATTGCATTTTCGAGGTGTTGGTGGAAATTTTACTAAATTAAGCTTAGGTGTTGACTTGGTCAACACTTATTCAAAATGACCTCGGATTTCGTTTGTGTCATTAAGTTTGAAATATCGTTTCAGGTATGCGTGCATAGTTTTTTAGAGTAAATTGGACTCCGAATGCATTTCGAG
>JBDJHY010139376.1:0-13252 GCA_039654485.1 Withania somnifera | reverse complement strand
TATCCTGATTTTCCTTCACCTTTACTACAATACAAGACTCAAACGAATTTAGAACCAATATACCACCATCATCAGCTTCAACCATTTTGACACCCAATTATGCAAGTCGGTGCACGTCTCTAGCAATTCCTTTTTTACACCCTTCAACATGAGACAATCTACCCATAGAAACTCCACTGAGGGCATCATCTACGACATTTGCCTTACCAGGGTAGTAAAGCACACTAATCATAATATTTAAGTAATTCTAACCATTTCCTTTGATGAAGATTTAGATCCTTCTGGTCAAACACATACTGGAGGCTCTTAAGGTTAGTGAAAACATCCACATGGATGCCATACAAGAGTGTCTCCATAACTAAGGAGCAAAGACTATGGATTTCAACTCTCATAAGTCGGGTAATTTATCTTATAGAACTTGAGATGCCTAGAAGCATAAGCTATATTTTCCCTATTCTACATAAGGACACACCCAAGACCAACTCGAGAAGCATCAAAATAAATGACAAACCCCTCATTACTTCCTAGAAAGGTCAACACTGGAGCCGAAGTCAACCTATCTTTCAAGTCTTGAACATTTTTCTCACTAGATTCAGATAATTCGAACTTAACTTTATTCTGGTCAATCTGGTAAGAGAGGATGCTAAGGTAGAAAAACCCAACATGAATCTTTGTTACTATCTATCCAACCCTAAGAAAATGTTAATTTCAGTCGGAGAGGTAGGTCTAGGAAAATTCTTCACAACATCAATCTTTTGGGAATCAACCCGGATTCCATCTCCAGAAACAACATGGTTGAGGAAAGCTACAAATTTCAGCCATAATTTACACTTTTACAACTTAACATATAGATGATAGTCTAGAAGGGTCTGAAGAAAAATCCTTAAAGGATTTGCATGATCTTCCTCACTCTTGGAATAGACTAGGATGTCATCAATGAACACAATGATGAAGGAATTAAGATGAGGCTTGATCACTCTATTGATAAGATCCATGAAAATGGCTGGGGAATTGGTCAATCCAAAAGACATGGCTACAAACTCATAGTGACCATAACGAGTTTAAAAGGCTGTCTTCGGGATAGCATGAATATTTGTTCTTGATGGTGACTTTACTTATCTATCGATAATCTACACACATATAGAGAGAACCCTTTTTTCTTCTACACAAATAAGATAAGGGATCCCCAAGGTGAAACATTGGGCCTAGCCCCTTGTCTAACAGGCCAACTAACTGTTTCTTGAGTTCTTTAAGTTTTGTTGGAGCCATCCTATAAGAAGGAATGGATATGAGGTGTGTATAAGGAAGAAGATCAATCCCAAAATCAATCTCCTGGTCTGGTGGAATACTGATACACCCAAACTTACACCTCAATTAAGAAGTATAAAGTGGTCGTTGACAAATATAAAACCCAAAAAAGGTTAGGGTTGATCCTATAGGGAATATGACAGATAATACGTCTATTAGAAGTTAAGTCATCTTATAGTTGCTACTTCCAAAAGGGGAATAAACAATAAATATATAATGTGCAGTGACATTGATTATGTTTCTATGAAGTAACAATAGTTTTTGAGATGCTAGGGTTGTGATTCCATGATTTCATAACTTACTAGGTAAATCATATGGGTAATTTATTCAAGTGCTTAGCATGTAAAATCTGACTAGTTAATTAAACCTAAAGTGCCTCATGGCCTTATTAAGTGTATATCACTTATCACCTTATGTCTCAAAGTGTTTTCTATACTAACCATAGCCTTAGATCCCAGATAGACTATTCCACTTACTGCTTAAGTATTAAGATGGAGATAATTCCAAAATTTCTGTTTATTAACTTCTTTTCCTGTTTCTTACTTCTTTTTCAAGAAATTAAGCCTTACAATAGATTTTAACACTTGCATTTGTTAAAAAATAATAAATACAAAGAAGTAATCAATACATGCATGCACACCGGTTTAGAATTACTAAGTACTTAATCTTAGGTAATTAATTCATCATGGTTCCCACAACTCTAGCTAATTTGTAGAATTAGAAGCCTTTGCACAATTTGCTTCTGATCTCGATAAACTAGTAGAATTAAATATATCCTGAAATTAAGTATTTGGTAGAGTTGGCCAACGATTCCATAAGAAGTGATCCTATTTTTTTCATCAGGTCCGAATAAAGACCAAAGATTTTAAGCAACCGATCCGGCAGAATAACTCAACAGATACAAAAGTATCGTTATTCTCTTCTTAAGGTCTTTTTTATTCAAAATGTCTCGTAATCTTAAAACAATTATGCGCTTTAATATAATTACCGAGAGTAAGCACTATAACTTGTTCCCATTACTCAACGACTTGATTCATTGATAAGAAGGGGCTGGGGAAAGCTTGAACCCACGTCGTATGAAAGTGATACTCTAACCGCCGTGTCAAGTCCCTTTACAGTTATGTATAAATGGGCTATTCTATTTGTACAGATAGGGTGGAGCAGCGCCTAAAGGTTTTCTTCTTTGGTTTTATCGTGTTGTAAAAGATTTGAACAATGAAAATAGATAGCGAGTGACTTGATTTTGTTTTATCTAGTTCACTTATAAGATTTAATAGTATGTAAAAAATTTTGGGCAGAGCCGTCTAAGCATTTGCTAGGTAAGCTTCTTGTAGGGAACTATACTACCGACCTACATAATTTATTGTAGAAATTTTTGTGATCAAAGATTGGACTATGCAAACTAGAGATGCTTTTTCTTGGATAAGAAAACAGATTACTCGATCTATATCGATGATTTCTATCTACTATGATTCGAATACACATCAATTCTTGAGCCCCGCTATTATCCGCTACATTTATAACCGACCGCTCTACCACTGAGCTACTGAGGAACCACAGGAGATTCAATCTCATAGAGTTCAATTCCCATTCCTAACTCGAATTTCCTTAGAAAAAAAGTGATAAGCACATAGGTTTAGGGCTATACCGACTACTCTAAGAGAACTCATCTATACACCGGTTACTGATACTTCTTTGAAATACGATGGTCTTTTTCATAACAGTCGGGTTTGGATCACCCACGGGAATGATTTGGAAGATCCAAAACTAAAAATAGTGGAGATTCAATTTTGCACTATAGTTAGCACCAATCAAGAATCATGTCTCTCATACCTAAATATTTATGGAGTTTAAGCCACTCTTAATCATGGTACTATAATCAACTCAAAAGAACAATACTTACAGTCACCAGAGATAAAAACCGAAGAATGATGGAAATTAATGGAGTAAAATAGTGCAATAGTACCAAGAGAATTCAAGGATGAAGTGTAACTATATGATTGTCCTTAAGCAAAACAAAACTTAACTATATGATGACACTTCGGTAATAAAATGACGAAGAAACCTCACAGTAATTATAAACATTATTAGCACCCAATACCAGTTAGAACTCAAGATACCCCTCATCTCTTAGTACACAAAAAAGTAGGCCCTTCTATTCATCCTCTCAAGCTACCACCTAGGCATAAAGATATGACATTGGATTATTAGTAGATAATCATGCAAAAACTAAGATTTCATAATTTTAGAACGAACAGTCAAATAACACAACTTTAGTGCCTTTACCTCAAAGAAGTCCCACGTACAATACATAAATAAAAATTGGGACTGAATTAAGTGAGATTACTCTCACAAAGAAATCAAACAATACATGTGCATAGACCATAGGCTTGCCCTTATTTTATACACCTCTGATTTTAGATGATTGGGCTAGGATCACTATATGACTTTCCTTGGCTTGTAATGTAGGATTGGGGGTGGTATGATATATTTGGCAGTATACTAACTTTAACCACTTAACCTCCTTTTTTCTATCCCTTTTTAATTTCAGACTTTTGAGTGTGACTTTTACTTTCTTTCACACTTTTTTCTTGCTTATTAGCTTTCATCATATTTTATTTCTTTACTTTTTTCAAGCTCACAACATACCAGTTATCTAAACACGTACTTTTTATGCCCAACTCTCTTATTTCTCAACCCTATATTGCCACCCTCAACTTAGGATTTTAGCCTGAGTTGAGGCCTAGCGTCCATGGAGGAATAGAGATACAAGAAAATTTAGAAACTAAGATAGGAAGGTGTTCAGGCTAAAGAAAAAGAAAAGGTAGGATGTTAGACTCATAATCAGGGATCAAAGGATTAACATTCAGTATTTGGTAGGTCATGTATTTCATAGTGGACTATTTCTCAAAAAGGTCCTATGATTCTTTCCTATCCAACCATCCTACAACATTAGTAAGACCAACCAGGCAAGTCTAGATTGTACACAAAAAATAGAGCTATTCAGAAGGGAATCCAAACCTCTTCACCAAACAACAGAGCAGTCCTACTAAAAGACACTAGAACAGTACCCATAACCACGATTGATGAAATCGATTAATCATAGGTCTGTGCAGAGGAATTTCCATCCTCCCTAAGGAAACTGAAGTATTTGCTTGGTTGTTAATTATTTTTTTTACTCGCTCCAAGTACTCCCTCATTCCCCTACTCTCTCTAAGTATGGAGCTCATTTGGGAGAAAAAAGAAAAAACATTTTTTTATTATTCCTAGAGAAATAATCATAATAAATATAAAAAGAGGCATATTTACCCAATAGCAATGAGTTTGAACCAAGTTTTCCAAAAGAAACGGGTAGGGTATTAGTATATCTCTATAGAAGAATCATCTATCAGAACAATACCCTTACCGATCTATTAACAATAAGTAGATCTATGCCAGGAGAATTAGTAATATGTCAGGAGAAATTAGTGCATCTCAAGAGGAATAAAATATTCGATGATCTAATAAAATAATAGTATTATGGTTCTAGAGAAAGTAATACTCCGCACTACAGTAGGAGTGTGTTGAATCAAGAACACACAGTAAACGCCTTTATTATGGACACTTTATTTTATCTCCGCTTATGAAAGGTCAAGACAACATAGTAGGCAAAGTAATGGCTCATGGTTATGTTATCAACCATTAGTCTCATGCTACGTCCCAATTGCACAATAGTTACCACACCAAGACGTACATTGTTTTAGACTAAGATCCACAGGGTTCATCATATCAAAGACTACGAATATAGACCGAAAATTCTGGAGGGGTGATATTTTTTCAAACCAAAACAGATATGTAAAAGTGTCTTTTTATTTGATTGCCCTAAGTCTTCCTATTCTACATACTACCTAACTAAACTAATCAAACAACAACTAATCCTAAACATACTGGTTCAATATAAAAAGAAATGCCCGCAGGAAAAGAACACAACAAGAAAAACCCTTGGGCAGACAACAGAGACCAAATACACTCCCCCTTACCCTCAAAAGAAAATGCATTTCCCTCAATGACTCAAAACCAATGAAAAACATAGGCAAAGAGAACATATGTGGTGCTATAGGCGCCAGTCTCTAGTGTCCATGATCAAGGGGGTGTATATACAACCCCTGAAGTCTCTGGGCCAATAGGTTGCATACAATATCCATCGCTACATCTAAGGATGTTGAAGTAGAGTCTCTAACTAGCCGAGCCCTAATATTCCCCTCATACCCAAATGCAGTGTATTAGGTATCTCCTATAGCCCTATGTACGTCACTCTCCTCTCTCTAAAGGGGGCTCAAGTTATCATCCTCATCCTCTTTCCTGTCCCTTTTTCCCATATGTCAGACAAACGCAAAAGGTGAACTACCTACTCAACTAGTTGCTCCTTTGGTGGGGCTGACATAGCTAGCAGAATAAGTGAAATGGTCTGAGCTTGTAAAGAATCCACGTCGGTTCGATCTCTAGGTAATTTAGCTCGTATATTTGTTAGGGAATCCACCTGTACCTCTCTCAACACATCCATCATCCTCTGCTCCAATGTTTCAATATGACCATGTAGTAACTGAATCTTAGTCGTCAGCAGAGTCATAGCAGTATCTATCCTCTCATTACATGTCCTCTCCATTTATGGTTGCAATGACTCTCCAAGTAATCTCAACTGTCTCTTGGTTAATTTGTACGTCTTATGTATATTTGCAGCACCTTAGGGTAATAAGTACCTCAGATGTACTCACCCCAGGTCAGACAGTAGGACTAGTGGTAGATTAGTCAGTTATGCTGAAGTAGTAGGCGTTGGGGTTGTAAATACAGAAATTGTTGAAGTGACTGCATGGATAGTGGAAGTAGCAATCACATACACTGTATCAGCCTCACAAGCTATAGTAGAACCCTTAAGTTGTGAACTAGGCTGAGCTTCCCTAAGGATCTGATCTAAAGTAACACTAACAACTGCTTTAAGTGCTGCAGCACAACCTTTTTAAAGTGGGTTAGCATCATCCTTCGCTAGTGTAATATCCATAAAGCTGGAAGGGTTAATGCGGTGGTTAATAAACAAACTGAGACACTTACTACAACTGAAGCACATGTGATGTATCAAGAAAGGGAATGTTAGGGATGTGGTGTTGGGAATCTCTCTCCCTCGGCTCATCATATATATACCTCTCCACATTCAGGTCATACCTGGACATAAGGCTAGCAACTAGAATAGCCTAATCAGGGATCATGGTGTTGCCCACAGAAGTCGTAATTAGCCATAAATGTACCAATTTCCACCAAAACTTGGCTTCCAAACTCAAATATTCCTTAGTGATAGGCGCACTCGCATCTGTCAATAAAGATGGTAGCCTATCTATGATGATTGAGGCTATCCACTCATACTTACTCTGCCGCTTCTCTGGAGTAATCTTCTTACTAGTAATCCATAACATCCTATAATCATACTGTGAAATAACATATAAGATGTAAGTTTGATAATCCGAACCATATAAAAATCGAGCAATGGTATTCTCAGAGATGTCAATCTGGCGGCCCCGATTATGATATATAAAAACATGGGCTGAGATTTAAGTGGAGTCACACTCGTTACTCGCTACTAAAGGGTGGCTAGTTACGTATCATAGAGCTCCCTCACAATAGTGGTAGCATAGAATCCTGTAGGGCGGCTGACCCAGCTAAATTCATAGTGGTCGAATAGTCGTCGCACCTGCTTTACCCTGTCTGATCAAGGATACAGACCTGAACCTCCCCAAATATGCCTAGTAAATGCCCTTCTCGGTGTTGGTGCTAGGCCAGCATCATATATCTCCCTACTGTTCGGGAGCTGCCACCTCATTGTCTCCAAGTCACCATCATCACTAAAATTTGTTAGCACATCAACCCATTGCTCTATCTATGTAGCATACTGTTATGCTATGACACTCTATGGTGTAGGCGGTGGCTGTACTAATGTGCTCTGAGCTGATACTGGGGATGGAGCCAAAGATGAAGTAGAAGATAAAACTGGAGCTGGGGATAAGTTGGTCTCCTCTACTTAGTAAGAATATGCCCCTCATACTTTGAGTTCTCTAAAACACCCTTAGTGGAGCCCTCCTTTAAGATCTGTATTGTACTTTCCTCCTCGTTGGACACCTCAACCATATCATTGTCTGACCCTCTATTTGTTTCACCAGTAGAGCCTATGTGAGACCCCACTTTATTTGACTGGCAAAGGGTGGCTGTGGAGATGTTAATGCTCTAGTCTGAATCCTATTAGTCTGAGGGGAGTACGGGGCTAGTTCAATATCATACCGCTCCTCCGAACCACTAGAATCGAGCGATGGATCATCTACTAGATATTTATGCTCAACTTATGTAGGCAGCTGACTCTAATTAGCTTACACTCTCAAACTCCCACAAAGACTATAAACCTTTGCAGGTGCTTTGGGAGGCATGGTACCCATGGGAGAAAATGTTAGTTATATGTATGAAATAAGAAATCAACCAAAAACAATTATGAACTTAACTGTACTATACAGGGTAAATTCCAGTTTTATGGGTCGTAAAACTGGTTTACAAACTGTTTACCCTTTTGTAAAGACTAGGTGACTACTAAATGCATGCAGGGTTTGACGAATCACTTTGACAGTCCATCAAATGGTTTCAAAACCGTCTATGAAACCCTAGCAAGACCAATGTTGATAATTTTAAATGTTGGATCTTGGTTCCATCACTCAAAACTTAAGGTTACTACCCTTGAGGGTAATAATTCTCGGCATAGAATGATGCAAAACTTAAATCCTTCCCGTAGTTACTCAATCAACAGTCTAGACACAATCCCAATTGAAAGTCATTATCCCATTAGTACAAACATCACACATAGGCTACTCGGATTTCACCCATGGAAAAATAATTCCAATCAGTGGAAGGGAATACCACTTCAAGCTTCCTTGACCAATCAGTTCGGCTTGTGTTCATAATCTTGGATAGGGTTGTCTGGATCTCTCGGTTAGATACCTCTACTTGCTCACTTGTCTGAGGATGATAAGTTGTTGCAACCTTATGTTTTACACCATATTATCAAGATAAGCACTACACAACTGGTTACAAAAGTGAGACCCGCCATCACTTATGATTGCTCTTAAGGTACCAAAACGAGTAAAAATATTCTTATTTAGAAAATATGTGACACTCTTACCTTTATTGTTTAGAAGCTCAACTGCCTCTGTTCACTTTGAAACATAGTCAATAGATACCAGAATATACTTCATCCCATAAGAACTCACAAACGACCCCATGTAATCAATGACCCATACATTAAACAGTTTCACCTCATGGATGGGGCTTAGATGCATCTTTTGTCTCTTGGATACAACACTGAATCTCAGGCATCTATCACAGGGTCTTGGAAACTCATGTGCATCTTAGTGAATAGTGGACTAGTAATACCCACACTACAAAATCTTCTGTGTTGTCTGCATACAACCACTATATCCCCCATAAGAGATGAATGACAAGCCTGTACACTCATCATCTCAACTTATGAAGCACTCCTCTCAATTATATTATTAGCACAGATATAAAAAGAGTATGGGTCATATCAATAATATATTTTCACGTCATGTAAGAACTTTCTCCTCTGATGGTAACTCAGATTATTGGGCCTCAGATCACTTGCCAAAAATTTTCTAAAATCAGCAAACCATGGTATAATATCATGTAAAGCAACCAACAATTTCTCATCTTGGAATGTGTCATCAATGTCTAACTCCTTTATAATTTTTTTCTCTTCCTCCAATCTAGAAAGATGATCATCCACTTGGCTATCAAATCCCTTGCGGTCAATTACTGCAAAATCGAACTCTTGCAATAGCAAAATCCATCTAACCAGCATGGGTTTAGCACCCTTCTTCGACATTAGATATCTCAGTATGGAGTGATTAGTGTGAACTATGACCTTAGTACTTAGCAAATAAGATTTAAACTTCTTAAAAGAAAATACCAGGGCGTTGACCTAAGTCTTTCCCCAAAGAAAAACCACTAGCATCATACATAACCTCGAACGACTAAATCCAATCGAGAGTCATAATAATAGGTGCACTCGCCAACTTCTGATTTGGGCATTTGAAGTCTTTTAGGTATGCATCATCAAAATTAAATTTTACCTCTTTCTCAAGAAGCTTGCACAAGGTTGTGTAATCTTTGAGAAGTGTTTGAGGACTCTTTTATAGAAACCAACATGACCCAAAAACAACTCTAAATACCCTTTACAGAAATTGGCAGTGGAAACTTAGCTATCACCTAGACCTTAGATCTATAAACCTAAATGCCTTTTGCTTAAATTTTATGCCAGAGAACTATCCTCTCTCTAACCATAAAGTGACACTTCTACGAGTTAAGCACCAGGTTTGTTTCTTCACATCATTTTAGAGCATGACCCAAATACATCAAACACGACTCAAATGAATCATCTAGTATAAAAAATCATCCATGAAGACCTCTACTGTTTCCTCAACCATATCACTGAAATTAGACACCATACATCTCTGAAATGTAGCAGGAGCATTGCACAATTCAAAAGGCATACGACGGAATGAAAAATGTCCTATAAGGGAAAGTGAAAATGGTTTTTCTTGGTCATCTAAAGCTATTGAAATTTGATTATAGCCCAAATAACCATCAAGAAAAAAGTAACACCCCTGCCTGCAAGTGTATCCAATATCTGATCCATAAATAGTAAAGGGAAATGGTCCTTATGCGTCCATACATTAATCCATGCATATCCTCCATCCTTTGACTGGTCTTATCGGAATCAACTCATTCTTTTCATTTGGAACCATAGTGATTCCACCCTTCTTTGGCACATATCGAACCAAGCTCACTCATTTACTATCATTGATTGGGTAGACAACTCCTACATCAAGCTACTTTATTATCTCCTTCTTTACCCCTTCTTGTATAGGTGGATTAAGCTTGCGCTGACACCCGATGCTAGGAATGCAATCTGGCTCCAACTATATCTTATGAATTCGAATACCAAGAGGAATCTCGATGAAGTCTGTGATGGTCTATCTAGTAGCCCGCTTAAATCTCCTCAACACAAATAGAAAAGTATCATCTTGAGGCTCTAAAAATTCAGTGGAAATGATGACTGGTAAAGTTTTTCTGGCTCCCAAGAAAGCATACTTCAAGTGTTTAGAAAGAGATTTTAATTCCTTGACTGATGACTCTTCAATAGGTGGTCTAGTAAGGGAGTTGTTCTATTCTTCAAATCAAGATCCAGTTTCTTTGGTGGGTAAATCCCCATACCATATAGTGCTCTCTCGCCATACCCGAACTCATTAGTCCCATCAACACTAAAATTTATTAGTACAACATCCAAAGTCTCTATAGTAAATTTTTCCTCAATAGGGATCTCATCATCAACAAAGAAGGTGTCAATGACAGACACAGTACTCATACCTCTAGGTTTCTTCATAGATCTATAAACATTGAAACTAACTTAGTCCTCATTTCAATTTCCATCTCTCCTCTCGCCACGTCAATAATTGTTGTTCCAGTGTCTAAGAATATTCTCCCCAAGATGATGGGCACCTCAAAGTCAACTCAATCCAGTATCACAAAATATCTAGCAATATAAAATTGTCCACTTTAACCAACACATCATATAAAATACCAACCGGCTTTTTCACTATGTGATCTACCATTAATAGTCGCATATTTAAGAGTTTGGAAGCTCCGAAGACCAACCGTATGAAAATAGCTAGTGGTTTCTCATTAATATTATCCATTAGATCATATAGAACCTTAGAAAAATTAAACACTCCAATGGTATAAGGAATGGTGAATTCCTTAGGATCGTCCTTTTTCTACACTAGAGAACTAGAAGCAACTGCACTACAGTGGAACAATTAATCAGCAAGCTCGAAACTCACAGTCCTCTCTTTGGTCACCAAATCTTTCATGAATTTTTCATACCCTAGAATCTGCTCCAGTTCCTCCACCAATGGAATATTCATGGATAACTCCTTCAATACAATTATAAATTTACAGAATTTTCCATCTTTCACTTTTTTTTTCAGGCGTTGTGGGAAGGGTGGAGAAGGCCTCATAATTCGTGTCACAATATTTGAAGCCTCCTTCTCCTTTCCCTTTCCTAAATTGTCTCATCAATAGCTCTTGGCTACTTTTGATATCCACTCTTCCCTTCCTCAGCATTTACCAACTGCTCAGTTACTTTGTTTTCATTAGTAGGCTCAGCTTTAACATTTGCATCTCCTTGATTTTTATTAACTAGCATTAGTGGGTATGTAGTAGCTTTCTCAATTCTAGTGGTGATAACAATATAATGACCATCACTCCTGGGGTTAGGAACAGTATCACTCGGTAATGAACCCCTCTGCCTATAATTCATAGATGCAAATAATTTTCTCATTTGTTGCTCCAAATGCTTAATGGTTGTAGTATGAGAATTGACTAATTGTGTCACAGCTGACATGTTATTCTATATCAGTTTTATTCCTATATCAGATGATTTCACCTTCTTTATCACCTTTTCAAGCATCTCCTCTTTCCTCAAGGTTCGTCTGGAGCCTGATTACTGCCCTTTAGGAGCACATATAGACCTCTGTCCTTACAGTAATTATCTCTCATAAAATCATCCTTGTGGAACTCATTTTTTTTGTAGTCTTCTCTTTCTATGTAAAATTTCTAACCTTGGTTACTTCTACCTTGGTAACCCCCTGTCTGGTTCACAAAAATAGCATCCACATTAGTTAAATAGTCCTCCTATCTAGGAGCTCTATCCCTTGTGTCCACAAAATTAACATTTCTCACAAGTTGTGCATTACTCCCATGAGATGTTTTTCCATCAGTTCTATATGAGTCTTCAAATGAGCCATATCTTTGTCTCTCTCCTCTTGTCTCTTCCTTTGCTCTACAGACATATCATAATGTATATGACCAGCCGGAACCTCAAAATCTTTAGGGGACCAGGCCCTATTAGTCTTTGTCATATCATCTAATAATCGTCTTGCAGCAAAGTAGTTTGAGACCCATCAGTGATCCTCTAGAAATATTTTCTACCACAGACTGGTTCAAAGAGTTTGGAGACCACAAGAAACTTTGTTGCAAAATGATATCAGTGATTCCATGATTTGGAAACTGCTTCAACTTCTTCTTAAACCTCAACCAAGCCTCATACAATGCCTCTCCTAGTGACTACTCGACATTTATAATCTCATCCCCAACTACAAAATCTTAGATGGTGGAAACAATATAGCAAGGAAGGCTTCCATTTACTCATCCCAACTGTGAATAGAGGCCTTAGGCAATATGTTCAACCATATGCTTGCCTCAACCGTTAGGAAAAAGGGAAATGACCTGAATCTGATAGCTTCTTGAGGAACTCATGGCAAAGTGAAAGCAAAACATATCCCAATGAAGTTCAGCAAATGTTCTTTTGGAACCTCGCCGGTATACCAGTGAACAATCCTCTAGTGTTTAGAAGCTACATCATAGTACTTGTCACATCAAACTTAGAATTAAACACAAGAAGAGGCACTACTATTGCTCCAGTAAATGCAAATACATTAATTAAAAGCTCTCCGAATAGACCAGGTGTTCTGATAAGAATTCTGAGATGCATTCGGGGAGAATTGATTTTAGCTAACCTCGGGGTTTCTCCAGCATTAGCTCATAAATTTGCCTTATGCTCAGCCTAGCATAAGCATCATCTTGATGAGCGACAGTTAATTCCATGAGTTGATTTATGTTAACAGGGCCTCATGGAATATTTCGGCAAAATTTGAGAGTGTTGATCCATTGTGCTTGAGACAAACAAGAAAAAGACAAAAAGTAAAATTTAGGAAACAACTAAAAGTTGAAATAAGTCTAATAAGCTATTTCAAAACTATATTCCACGGAAACAATGCTAAAATTTTATGCACTC
>JBDJHY010139349.1:0-13253 GCA_039654485.1 Withania somnifera | reverse complement strand
ACTTGAAAGTTACAAACTTCCACTTGATCACTTGATTTTGCTAATAATTGTTAATATTGGCTAAATTATAAATTAAGGAATTAGTAAACTTTTTAAGAAGAAAATTAAGTGAAATTGAGAGAATTGTTGTGGAAAATGAAAGATTTGAAGTAGTATTTATAGGAAAAAATTTGGATTCAATTTTCTTTTTAATTATAGTCGTTTGGTAGTTGCCAACGGCTAAAACCAGCTATATCTGTAAATAATTAAAAAAAATTAATTTCCAGTCCGATTCGGGGGATTTGGGCCGATTTTTCGGGTAAACTCGGACCGGCTGCTAGGTATACCATAAGCTGATGGTAATTAGAATGGAGATCAATCTTAGATAAATAATTGGCACCTTAAACTTGATCGAACAAGTCATCAATGTTAGGGATAAAGTATTTGTTCTTGATTGTTACTTTATTCAGCTAATGTTAGCTAACGCATATTTTGAGAGGCCCATCTTTCTTTTGCATGAATAAGGTAGGGTAACCCTAGGGAAAGACACTAGTCTTGATGAAACCCTTAAATAGAAGGTCTGTTAATTGGTCCTTAAGCTCTCTAGAGCCATTCTTTATGTAAAAATATAGAAAGACTGAGTGTCTGGTATGAGGTCTATTCTTAAGTCTATCTCTTTGTCTTGAGGGACCCCAAGTACATCCTTAGGGAATACATCTCATTACTCATTTATAATTGGAACTTATTAAATATCTGAAGTTTCAAACTTAGAGTACTTAACTTGAAACAAGTGATATATACACCTCTTAGATATGAATTTCATGGGTTTAAGGTAGGATATGAAGTAACCCTTAGGAACAACTATACCACCCCCCAAATCAAGGACAAGCTCATCTAGAAACCATAAATGGAAAACTCTAGTCCTACAGTTAGTCGTGGCATATAACTACAAAAGCCAATCCATTCTAAGGATGACATTAAAGTATACCGTGTCTAACTTTATAAGATCAGTTGAATGATTTTCTAAAGAACTAACACTGGGCTATTTCAGTAAACTCTTCTAGCTACTAAGGAGTCTCTGACTAGGGAGGAGATAGAGAAAGGATCAGAAGGATTCTCAACACTGACTCTAAACTAACTGGCTATAAAGGAAGACATAAATGATAAAGTGGATCCAAGGAATAACAATGCATTAACAAGAATAAAATGGACATGGAATGTACAAGAGACCATATTTAGGGACTGCTCCTGCTTTTTTCCGAAACCTAAGACATATAACCGATTTTGGGATTGAACATCACTAGTACTATAAAATGTTTCTTGCTGATCTGCACAAACTACTGGAGCTACTAAAGAGGTGGCTGGAGTCCTGCTAGTCGAAGGGCACTCTTTGAGTCTGTGGCCCGGGTAACCATAACTAAAATATCCATTTTGGCTAGCTAAGAACATATATAAATGGTTCTAACCACACTTACATAGAAAAGGTAAGTATGCCCTCCTTCTACACTACCCTAAAATAAAAATACTAGTTCCCCAAACTACTAACTCTATTGAGGACTGTTGCCTCTAAAAGAGCACTAGCTAAGGATACTATTTGTGCCATGATGCTCTTCTTCTAAGAATATGGTGGTCTGTCTCCTCTAATGGATTTGTGTTTACTAAAATATGCATAGAACTTCTTGCTTTGATAGCTCTCCTTCAACTTGGTTCTATCAGCCTCAATCTTCTCAAGATGGACTATCATATGGCCGATATTCATATCTATATTTTGTATAGGTGTCTTTCTTTCCCTTATCAAATGGTGAGAGAGCTTGGATAGAAAACGTTCTGTTGATTATGCATTTATGCATCTATGTCTAGCATATCTTAACAACTAAGAAACTTTATTCCATACTAAGCAACTGTCATAGAGCCCTGTTCCAAATTAAAGAGCTAACCAGTCTTAGCATCCCATTTATCCCTCATAAAGAACTGTCCTAAAACAAGAACTTCTCAAACTCTTACCAAAAAGGAGGGGCTGCACCATCTGCTCTGGTTTTCTTCCACTAGTCAGCCCATGCTATAGCCACATCTTTAATCTTGTATAGGGAAAGGTCCACCCTATCAACATCTACCACCTTCATAATCTCATAAAACATGTAGAACTCATAAATGAATTTTTTTAGATCCTTCGCAACTTTCAAACTATATAATTTTGGAGGGTTCACTATGTAATTCCTAATTTCTCACCATACTAACATCTGGAGCTGTTAGTTAAATGAAAGGGAATGGCCTCTGCTTTTTGACCTGAGCTAAAACTGTTTGTGCCAATAGTTGGATGGAATTTTTTTAATTCCACTATAGTAATGTTGTCAGGATCAGGTTCAGGAGCTAGAGGGGTCTATTGTTGTGGCTACTATGACTATAGTGGTTTATATCCTGCATCTGTCTTAAGTTGATTGAACTCTGAGTGGACAGTCTTGGCCTTTTTATATCTAATGATATCCTTCATTTTGTCCTTACAAGCCTTTATCTACTCTAGGTAGACCATTAGATGGACAATGTCTATGTATATATTAAAAGTGGTTGTCCTCTTGTAACTCAGCAAGTGGGGAGAGAGTCTGGGAATGAAAAAGCTTATCTAGATATGCATATATGCACCTATATCTAGTGTGTACCTAGACAACTGAGTGAAACTCATACCATACTTAGCAACAATTGTGGAGCCTACTCCAAATTTAGAAACTCACAGGTCTTAGGTTCTTTCTTTTCTCTCAAAAAGAACTAGGCCGAAAAGGCCTTCTAAAACTCATCCTATAAAGGAGGAGCTACATAATCAGCCCTATCCTTCTTCTATTGGTCAATCCATAACCTGGCATCCTTCAATTGATAGGATGCCAAGTCAACCCTATCAAAATCATCTAATTTATCATATCACACAATCCATTGACCTCTTATGTAAAGTTCTCTAGATCCTCCCCCAACTTTGAACCATGAAACTCCAGAGGATTTACCAGGAGGAAGTCCCTTACCTTAAGAACACCAGCATCAAAAGTAGTTGGCTGGAATTCTAGGGCTATCATTTGTTGTTGATCCTAAGTAGTGACTTGTTTGTGCTAATAATTGAATGGCATTCAAGAATTCTATTGTTGGAATACCATCTAGCTGATCTACCAGAGCTATAAGGGATGGAGCTGGACTAATGGAACCCAAGTCAGTTGGGCCTGATTTTGATTTGTGGTCTAGTGAGATGATTGTCTGTGAGCTAGAGTTGTGTTTGCACGTCGGAAAGGGCCTAACGTGTAAAGAACAAGTTTAAAAGTATTCTTGGAGTTAAACCCCATTGAAAAAAATAAGAATGAATAAATTTAAGCTTACTTAAATGTTATATAGCCTGTTTTTTATAAGTGTGGAGCATTTTACACCCATAATAAAGACTCTACTAAACATTGGGTTTTAAACATCCTAGGTTCTCGAACCTAGTTTTATGGTATGAAGTTTTTCATATCCCGAGTCTACATCTGGATGTAATATGTCAGATGGAAATACCAAATGTCACAAGTGTACCCTAGGATCATGCATATACTAAACACACTATGATATTTGGTGAAAGCAAGTGTATAAATAAGAAAAGTTGATAACTAAAGGAAAAAAATATAAAATCTACGCATAGTTTTACATAATTGTGTAATTCTGAAACACTACTAAATATATAGAAGAGCTTCTAGGAAAAATCCCTAGCTAACTCTAACAGAGCATGTTGAAACTAAAAATACTACTAACTAGATATATTGGAATCTAAGGAAAGTTTCTGGTTTCCTGAACTATGAAGACTAACCACTATATATCTAAAATGCTAAGATTTGGTCAATCCTAAGCATGGGGATGGATGGTCAAATCTGCATGGTAAAAGCATACATGCATGGAATATGCATCTGTAGAATATACTGGTTTACGAGAATGTAGCATGTACTAAATTGGTTAAAACGTAAATAGAAGACTATGCATGAAATAAAGTAAACATGTACTAAATTAAGAACCATGATACAATAGTATAGCTTTTAAAGAAAGTTGATAGCATGAGTAAATCATTAACTTTGAAATATGAGGTAAATTCGAATAACCAAACTCAGTAATTTAAAAGAAACTAGTAAAAACTTTGTTTATGAAAAATGGGACTGACTGTAAGCTTGATAATATTGGGAGATTTTTATAACTGACATAATTCAGGGTGAGAAGATCTTGAAATCCAATATATAACCCCATGCTGGGAGGCCCCTCTCAATACCTTGATGTGGTATAGAGCTTGAATAATCTCCTAGTGGATCCACTAAGTCTGGGCTGATGCCTTATAGGCCTGAAGATCATCCTATAGTGGAACATAGCTTCTTAGACTTGGGTACCTCGAACCCTTATCCTCTTGGTGCTAACAATACTCCCAAAAGTTAGAAATTAACTGGCTACTCTTGGAAAAATTAATAGGACCTATCCTAGCACCTAACAAATCTTACAAACTGTCCTGATTCTCTATAAAAGATGTTGTCTTTTAAACACTTCCAAATTGTGTTAAATTCATGTAATCACTAACTAAGCTTGATTCAAGTTTTTTGAAAAACTAAAGAACTTTGGTTTTGTAAATTGGTTCTTTGTCTTAATAGGAAAAAATTTAAATATAATTGACTTTGAAATCACTAAGTCAGGAGCTTTTTAATTTAATCCATGGACATTGTAGACAAATTAATCAAAATCATGGCAATTTGCATGAAATTCATGAAAATATTCTATTAAATCATGAACAAGTGTAAAATCATAGAAACATATGCATCTAAACATATATCATGCTGAACAACTGATTATATATGAACAATACAAATATGGGAATTTTCCATAATTTCATTAATCATGGAATATATTGAATAGTTGTGGGTTTTAGACACAATCCTGGAAGGAAAACCTTGTCGATGTCTTGCATACATGATTTTAAGCCTTAACAGTAGTTTTTCTAAAGGTTCTGAGCAATTTGAGAAACCCTAGGCAGAGTCTATAAGAGGCTTGACAGAATATTGAACGTAATACTTTTTTGATTTTAAAGGAATGAGAAGAAAACTAAGTGTAGTTACTTATATCATTTCTAAGGAAGTCCAAAACAACAAGGATTTGGTGCTAAAAGCCCAAGGAAAATACTAGACTACCTTTGAAATAAATAGTCTAAAAATTGGTAGAAGCAGTCCATGACTCACCTCACAAGTCGTGGTATGAATATCACCACCTGTGGGAAGTGTCGTGGTCCTGTATTTGGTTACTGGAATTGTACTAACACTCAATAAGTGCATACTATAAGTCATGTTTTCCACTTCATGACTCGTGAAATGACTTGTGGTCTGGGGACCTAACTTGATAGTTTTCATGACTTCGTTACCACGAGTCAATAGTACAATTTGTATTTTCCATTCCATAAGTCATGGTATAACTTGTGGGAACTAGGATTTAAATTTTAGTCTCATGTCAGGATTTCTATGAGTTGATGGTATGACTTATGAAGTGAGCTTCTCGAGTCATTACTCAAATCGGCTAACTTGGGACTACATTTTCAAATTCTCTGTGTTAAGTTCTGGATTTTCAAAGCCTGAGTAAAGTATGGGTTGTTACATATACCTTTGGTTGGATATATTACAACCTCTAACTAGGAAATATATTGGACTTTCTATTTGCTCATATAGTTTAACATCAATTAATGAAACTCCCACCATGTCTATATTTAATCAGATTATAGTGTTCGCAAAGTACTACTTATCTGTTTATTTCACATGTGTTGAATCCAGTCTTATGTTAAAGAACCCTAGGCCGAGTCTATAAGAGGCTTGATAGAATATTGAACGTAATACTTTTTTGAGTTTAAGGGAATAAGAAGAAAACTAAGTGTTGTTACTTATATCATTTCTAAGGAAGTCCAAAACAACAAGGATTTGGTGCTAAAAGCCCAAGGAAAATACTAGACTACCTTTTAAATAAATAGTCTAAAAATTGTTAGAAGCAGTCCATGACTCACATCACAAGTCGTGGTATGAATATCACCATCTGTGGGAAGTGTCGTGGTCCTGTATTTGGTTACTGGAATTGTACTAACACTCAATAAGTGCACACTATAAGTCATGTTTTCCACTTCATGACTCGTGAAATGACTTGTGGTCTGGGGACCTAACTTGATAGTTTTCATTACTTCGTTACCACGAGTCAATAGTATAATTCGTATTTTCCATTCCATGAGTTATGGTACAACTTGTGGGAACTAGGATTTAAATTTTAGTCTCATGTCAGGATTCCTATGAGTTGATGTATGACTCATGAAGTGAGCTTCCCGAGTCATTACTCAAATCGGGTGACTTGGGACTACATTTTCAAGTTCTCTGAGTTAAGTTTTGGATTTTCAAAGCCTGGGTAAAGTATAGGTTGTTACATATACCTTTTGTTGGATATATTGCACTCTCCATCTAGGAAATATGTTGGACTTTCTGTTTGCTCATATAGTTTAACATCAATTAATGAAATTCCCGCCATGTCCATATTTAATCAAATTACAGTGTTCACAAAGCACTGCTTATCTATTTATTTCACATGTGTTGAATCTAGTCTTATACATTTGCATCTAGTTAATTCAGTAACATACTATACTCTTATTAAATACATAGTATTCTTATATATTTTTCTTTAGCATAGTTAGTTCAGTCATATATTTAGATTAGTTACATATCCATTTCAGTACATGTATATTCCTTCCCAGCATCGTATTCCTACATACTAAGTATATTCAAATTACTGAATGCATATTTTCTTGCATTGCATTGTCTTGTAATGCAGATTCAGCTAGCCTTCATAATGCTCGTGATTGACTAGATTATCTACATGTCAACTACAATGGTGAATCCTTATGTTCTGAGAACTAAGACTGTTTAGACATTACATTTAGGTATAGTTAATCCTCGGTATACAGTATATGTTCGCGTTAGATAGGTACTTGTCCTAGCAACTCATTTACTCATTAGTTAGTATGGCTTTCACATAGATTTCTAGTCAATTATCTAGACATTGTTTTGGTTATCAATCTTGCTTTATTATTATAACATATCAATTGGGTTTACTTATATACATTTATATAGTTTCTTTCACTTATTTATTATGTTAGGATTAGTGATTGCCAAATCCAAAGGTATACTTTGGGACACTAGGTGGTTTTAAGTGCCATGTCCTATCTAGGATGTAGACTCAGTGTGTGACAAACTTGGTATTAAAGAACTAAATTAAAAAGTCGTAGGAGTTTCTAAAAGTCGCATTTGGTAGAGTCTCCTTTATGGGTGTGAAGTGCACCGTATTTATAATGGAGAGGTTACTGAATGTTTAGGAAATAATGTCCCTTATTTTATGTTTCTCATGTGATTGAGTCTAACTCTAATAATATGCTTTAAGTCTTGCTTGGCATATTTCAGATACTGCCTTCATAAAGTGAACCAGCATGTAGAGTAGCAGTATGTAGGGAACCTACCCTTAAATCTAGGAATCAAAGACAGGCCCACCAACCTCTAAACCTTATAAGAACAACATTATTACTAGTAAGTTTGGAAATGCAATACAGTGTTGGAACAGGCTGTCACAACTCAGACTAATCAACAATGAGCATCCCCGATAGTTCCACCAATTGATCCTGATGCCAATAGTGTCAGAGTCCAGGAATTCCTCCAAATGAACCCACTAAAATTTCATGGGTCCAATTTGGAAGAGGATTTAGAGAATTTTATTGAGGAGGTTCTCCAAGTGTGTGAAGTGATGAGGTATTGATCTTGCATGTATTACTTAAAGAATTTATCCACATTGTTGGTTGACCAGTGGAGGAAGAATAGGGTGGTAGATACTAACCTTTCAGCCTGGGTAGAGTTTAAGAAGGCTTTCTTAGGGTGTTTTTCCTCCAAGTAGTTGAGAGAAGCCAAGGCCATGAAGTTCTTGAACATAGATAATGGATCCATAACTGTAGCAGAGTATAGTATAAAATACCCAATTATCATGGTATGATATAGATATGGTGGTTGATATGCAAAGTTGAATTAGTCTCTTTGTTTCCAATGTCTCTCCATACCTATTGAAGGAAGGAAGGGCAACCATAGTGATAGGATACATGGCTATTGGATGGTTTACCTTTCACTTTAAGTGGATTGAGGGTGAAAACCTAAGTTGAGGGAGATTTACTAAAGAAAGAAGACCAATATTGGCCCCTTAGAGTTTAATCAACACTAATCTAGTGGAGGACACAAACTATCCAAGTAGAATAATTCTTAGGAATCAGCTTTTTACTCAACTAATGCTCTATTTCAGACCTCCAAGACCAAGCATGACCAACATGTAAAGAAATCAGGGACCTATTCTCGGGGTAGCTTTGCAGTGGGGCACTCCCACCCTCCTTGCAATTAGTATGGTAGAAGTATTAATGAAGATGTTTATATGTTTAGAACGGGTGCTTTGAGTGTGGTCAGGTTGGCCACAAACTTTAATATTTTCCCTCATCTAGATAGGGAAATAGATATAGCAATACCTTTACTAGCTCAGTAGTGGCACCTACAACTCATCTAGCCCAGTAAGGCACTACATCCAACACCTGTAGTGGTCAGTGCCAAAATCGGCTCTATGGTTTAGGGTCCCAACGGGATCTTCAGTACACACTAGATGTGGTCCTAGTATTTTATGAATCTGTACTAATGATGTGCATACAATAGTAGACCCTGAAGCTACCCAGTCTTTTGTTACTCCCTTTATAGATAGAAAATTTAGATCCAGTCCTGAAAATTTCTAGAGCCCTTTTCTATATCCACTCCAGTTGGTGACTCTATAGCAGCACATAGAGTCTACCAAAGTTGTCCAATCTTAGTCCTCTAGAAGGCCACTATAACAAATCTTTTAGAGCTTGAAATGTTAAGTTTTGATGTTATTTTTAGCATGGATTATCAGTATACCCGCTATGCCATGGTTGACTTTAGGAAAAGGGTAGTCATATTTCAGTTTCAAGATGATCCAGTCTTAGAGTGGGAGGGTATTCTATCCATCCCTAAGGGTCATTTCATCTCATATCTAAAGGCTAGGAAAATGATCTCCAAAGTTTGTATCTATAATATAGTCCAAGTTAAGGGCTCTGAGTCTAAGACCCCCAGTATACAGTCTGTTCCATTGATTAGAGAATTCTTAGCTATTTTTGTTGAATAACTACCTAGAGTTCCCCCAGAAAAGGAGAATGACTTGGGAATAGACCCTCTCTCTTATACTTAACTGATTTTTATTCTTCCTACAAAATGGCTCTGTCTAAACTTAAAAGCTAAAAGATAAGTTACATATGTTTTGAGATAAAGTTTTCATCAGGCCTAGTGGTTCCCCCTGGATGCCCTTATCTTGTTCGTGCATAAGATAAATCTTTATGGATGGGCATAGAATACCATCACCTGAACAAGGTCACAATAAATCAGATATCATATTCCTAAGATTAATCACTTGTTTGATCAGCTTCAGGGCGAAAGTTGTTTCTCCAAAATAGATCTTCAGTTAGGGTACCGTCATTTTAAGGCTAGGAAGTAAAATATACCAAAACTACCTTCAAAACATGGTATGGCCATTTGAATTTCTGGTCATGTATTTAGGTCTAAACAATGATCTTTTACATTCTAAGGACCTCATGAATAGGATGTTCAAGTAGTACTTGGATACATCCCGTCAACTAGGATGATGTCCCATCAAGTCAACCATGGAATAGGAACATATCGAAGTTAAAATTAAAATCCCTAAGGTCGATGGATAGTTCAAAGGCTTGTCAACCCAACCGACGTTCTATCAAATCCATATTTAATCCTTAAGTCATAGGAAATTCCTAATAAAATCACAGATTAATTGACGGTCCATAATCCTAGATGATGGCCTATCAACCGATTTGTCAACTCCTAATTTTAGATTTTAAAATCAGTTAGCTAGGGTAATTTTCTAATTTACTCTACCCACCTAGTCAAAAGATATGTTTTTCAAACACTTTAGAGGGGTTAAAAACACTTATTCTATTTTCTTCAATCATTCACACCAAAATTACTCTTAGACTTAGAAATTTCATGCTCAAACTCTCTCAAGAACTGGGATTCATTCTAAATCTAAGAACACTAAGTTATTGTCTCCAAATTCAGTCTAAGGGATTCAAATCAAATATGTAAGAATTTAAGAAGTATTCCTTTTCACCCTAGCACCCACATTCTCAATTTTTCTAGCTTAGTTTGTAAACTAGTGTTCTAGCGTGTATTTCAAATCCCTACATTCATGATAAATTCAGTCCAAATAACATATTTTTATTTCAAAATATATGCCTTGGTGATCTTACACGTCATTTTTATGATTTTACATGTCATTCATGATATTATTTATATATGCTTTCATGCCAATCCCAAGAGTTTGACATTACTCATTGCAATGTCTTCTTCAGATTTTATACTTGAGTTTTATGCATAAACATATATAGTGTTTAGTTTCATGATCTTATTCACCTTTTAATGATTTAATCCTAACTCAAAAAAAAAAAAAAAGAGTAAAAGAATGTATTTTCTACTGATACAAGATTTACGTGACTAGAAAGAATAGTGTTAGTCAAGTAAAAATATTTTTAGCTTAAATAGCAATGCTCAGATTTCATGATAAGGGGATACTCATATATTGTACCCACTGCATTCCTAGATTTAGTATCAGTTTTAGTAGCGAGAAGTCAGTAGTTTTAATATTTAGAGTAGTATAAGCACCGAGCGAATTAGTGCACCATAATCCCTGAAACAGGCCTAAAATGGGCTTGCAGGGTCTGCTCGCTGAAACTGAAAATAAATTTCACTACAGGGTTCCCAATGTTACTAGGAATCCGTGCTCCAAAATTGAGCACAATTCGAGTGCGGGAAGGGCTTCAAAACAACTTGGGAAGATTTGATCCTAATAGGGTCAAAGATTTAATCTTTATGGATTTAACATTGGAATTTCAGCGTATAATTGATATTAGGAACAATATATACTCTACTAAGAAAGAATTACATGAAAATATATAGATTAGGACATAATTTTATCAATTTCAAGGCTTGGAACCATTAATGGTGGAAACTAAGAAATTCAAGGGTAGAAAGGGAAGAAAACTTACCCAATAACGTGGAAGAATCAAAGAACAATAATTCCGGATTTTTATCGCCATTGAAATTCTTTTTGGGAGAAAGTATTTGCTCTAAAAATTGATTGGGATGGAGTACTATTGCTGAAATAACAAGTTGGGGGCGTTCTGTACATTATATACTGTCATCTTATTGGATGGGCTAGGGCCCAAGAAAGTCCCTGGGCCACTTCTAAAATTTCTGGAACAAAAAACTAAGTTTGGGAGCTGAGGTGAAGTCCTAACGAACTGATCTGATGAGGTGAGCTGACGAGCTGAGCTGATGAGCTTGGTTAATGAGGTAAGATAATGAGGTGAGCTCTCAAACACTAAGTATAGAAGCTCAGGTCGAGATTACCCCTGACGAGCTGAGCTGACAAGGTGAGATGACGAGTTGAGCTGACGAGATGAGCTGACGAGCTGAGCTGATGAGCTGGGCTGACGAGTTGAGCTGAAGAGGTAAGCTTACCTAGGTGAGCTAGCCGAGGTGAACTAGCCAAGGTGAGCTCTCAAAAACTAAGTATAGAAGCTTAGGCCAAGATCAGTTGCAGGCTTTTGCTGCAGATTTTTAGGATTTCCAACTGGGGTTTTGGTATTGAAACAGAGTCCAATTTTAACAAACCAAATATGTATTTTGAGTAAAAACACATTTCGGACTCAATAAAATTTATGAAATTGACATCATAGGTCGTTTTAGGGAAAAGGACCCCATTACAAAGCTTTAACCAAGACTCAAAAATTTCTAACTTTCCATAAAATAGCCCAAATCTAGCAAGAACACCTTGGGAAGCGTACCAAGAGTCAAACTAGCCTAAATTCACCATTTCGAAACTGATGGAAGTGTCATAATTCCGATCTGACACTCCAAATACCAAAATACCACCCCCCCAATTCCACTTTATGCTTTAAACTTAACTAGAATTCGCAAATTAGCGTAACTTGCAAATGAAAACTCCAAAACACAAACTTAAGGGAAATCTTGACTTTATTTGAGATTCCAAAGCTAACAAAACTGTCGAAATTTAATTCCGAGCTTGTCTTGTAGGAAAGTTAACTTTGGTCAATGAGTACTTAATTTTAGGCTCTAAAAGAGGCACTTTGAGATATTTCTCAACCGAGTCGCCAACGATCCGAACTGTCGATCCCAACAAATCATAAATGACTTTAGGCAACTCCCGAAATTCTTTAAAATACAAAACGTCACGTATTTATCATAAATGACCATGAGGGTCATTACAATCGCCCTACTGATGATTTAAAGTTGAATAATGATTTTTTAAGCTCATATAAAAATTAAAAAAAAAAACATAAAATAGCAAACATAGAGCCTTAATTAGTTATAATAAAACATGTTTATAGAATTATATTTTATCGCAAAAATAACATAAGTCTTAATTGTATTTTGTTGAGGTTGTATATTGATGCAGTTTTATATTATATTAGTTATATGTAGTGCTTCTTGTATATATTAAAGTTGTATAATGCATTTGCTATTGTAATGTACCTTAACAATTGTATTTAGTTTTAACTGCACATGATATGTATCTTACTTATATTTAACTGAAGTTGTATATTAAAAGCGAATACACAATTGGAGGAAACATTCTAAATACAACTTTTAATTGTATATGGAAAGCACATATACAACTGACAATTGTGCTATTTTTCATAGTTACCAAAGTTTTATTATTCTTGGGTAATTAAGGGCTGTATATTTGTAATTTCTAAACTTTTTCCTAAAATCTAACACGTTTTAGCTTAGTCTATGTAAGCCCGTTGGCCCATGCGTCTTGAGTGAGATGGGCTGGGTAACTTGTGGATAATAAATATTTATTGAAAATAAAAATAAAAAGAATATTAAAAATAAGAAGAGGAGTCTAAATTTAAAGTGTACTTAAGCCATCTTTAGTGGTTGAAAGGTTGCAATCTTTTTTTGGGTTTTATAATGATCTATTGGAATAAAACTAGGTTAATATTTTTATTTAATTAGTTGTTTTGTTACTTATTAATTGTTTAGTTTGCTTATTATTATTATTATTATTATTATTATTATTATTATTATTATTATTATTATTATTATTATTATTATTATTATTAT
>JBDJHY010139340.1:0-13253 GCA_039654485.1 Withania somnifera | reverse complement strand
AAACCATGTTTATATATTTATATATTCATGGAATTCTTCATTTATTGTGTATACATTGTTCCTAATAACAATTATACACTAAATTTCCAAAGGCAAATTCGTAAAGAGGGGACCTTTAACCCCCTTTTTGAGCGTTTCTTTCCGGGCTGTTTTGAAGCCCTTCCCAAGCTCGGATTGCTCTCAAATTTGGAGCATGGGTTCCTGGCAGCGTTAGAAACCCCGTGATGAAATTTATTTTTAGTTTCGTCAAGCGGGCCCCGCAAACCCGTTTAGGGCTCGATTTTGGGTCCAGTCCAGATTTTAGTATAAACTACACCATTAGACTCGTATTAACCTATAGAATTCATTAGAGTAAGTTTCAGATCGATTGGAACCTGGTTGATATCAGTCGAAGTGGAATTTGTACATTCTTGCAAAGCTTTGTCGTCGGACGACAGGTAGGCTCCTTGGGCTATTTTTGGGTTTATAACTTTAATAATTATAGTGAATAGAATCCTTGGGTTGGGTAGCTAGGTTGTATAGTGTCCTTGTACTATTCCTTCATCCTTTTAATATTGATATTAATATTTTGGCACCCGATTGATATGGGGCCGAGGCTTAGTGTTTTATTATTAATACCTATACAGGACATAGGTGGTGGTTATATTATGATTATTTACATATATGATAATGTATTTATATGTTGTAGATCTGTTATGCATTTCATTGCACGAGAGGTCGAGCCTAAGGCTCCGATGAGAGTATATTAGGGCTGGGAAGGTATCACCACCTTTTTTAAGCCTTTGAGGCCAAAGAAAGATTTGATAATGATATTGATGATAGAGTGAGTTGAATACGGAACACTTTATGGTAATATAAATAATTAGCTTTTTACTGGTTTTAGACTCGATATGGTGTTGAGCACCCGATAACATTATATTTTTCACTTGATTCACTCTAGGCTTCATCTCCTGGTGCCGGGTTGTATAAATAATTAAATAAATAAATAAATATTTTACTAGTTGATACTGGCACTTGAGTCCGACCCAAAATCGGCAGTGAGTACAGCGCTGGCTTTTGAGTCCATTTCCGTACGGTAGTGAGTACAACTTTTGACATTTGTGACGCTATTGGTTATGGATACATGGTGATACCCCATTTGTGATGATTATGATTGGTTATGATGATGTTCAGGCTTGTAGCCTTGGTTGTCGAGCTGTGCTTGACGGTATGATTAATATATGATATGGGCACTGGATGCCAGACTTTTGAGACCCTTGGGGCTCAGTGATTTGGGATGTGAGGATATGATGACGTTAGATTGTACGTGGTAATGCACCCCCTTGGACTTGCCTCTATGCTGATACGCGACGCGGAGGAGGGGGTATGTGGATATTGGGAGGATAACATACGCCGAAAAACTTTAGGGTAGCCTTCCATGGGTTCTTCCAGATGGGCCTACGGGTTATCGAAAGAGATGTGTACGCAGGATGGTTACTTCATACATATGTTACTTTTTGCACTTGTTTGTCTTTAGTGTACCCTGGCTGAGATGTAAGGCCTACAGTGAGGGTGATTATTGTAGTATACACTGCATTTCTTTTTGGGGGACTTGTCAGCATTTTAATTGTATATCTTATATTAGTATTACTATTTAGTTATCCTGATTGATCGCTTATTGTTCTTGTTATGTGGGATCAATTACTTATCTCTTATTCGTCTATTTCTCTTTTCACTTGAGGTTACCGGTATACTGACCACGTTCTATTCCTTATCTTCCTTGATTCCTATTATTTTATTAAGTTATGTTTCACATATATTATTGCAAGGATGCAGGGTACGTTCTTTTCCAATACCTGTGATCCTGTTATGTGATTAGCTAGCATTATCTGTCTATGTGATATTTGCTAATATTCGAGTGCTAGTTTTCCTGATTGTCCTATTTGCTTCTATAACCTTTATTCTTGTATTCTGTTATTTACTGCTTTTATTATTGTTATGCGCTTGGTGGGCCCTCAAAACCTACTGAGTATAGGTTACCTTAGTGACTTTACTCATACTACGCTAGTACTTGTGCAGATCCGAGTATAGATTTCCGTTGGTGATACAGATAGCGGTTCGTTCGGATTCTTCCAGATCAAAGTTTCAGGGTGAGCTTGGCATCCAGCTTGATCCTGTTTCTCTTCAGATTTATATTTTGTTTATCTCCATTGTATTTTGAAGATGTTTTGGATACTTTCATTCCTTCAGTTTTTATGATTCTATACTTAGAGGTTCGTTTGACACTGATACCGGGTTTTTGGGTAATTATTTCTTTCTTAATTAAATTTTGTAACTTGATTATTCCATATATCTTGATATTCTTCTGCATTAAGTGTATTAGTCTTCTGCTTTGGCCACGGACTACGGGGTTTGGTTCGTGACATTATTATAGCTAAGTTTTCCTAGTGGTGCTGATTTGTTTACAAATCACATATCAAATTCTCAACTAGTAATTTATCTACTAAGTTGATTGTTCTAGTTTAGTTTCTTTGTTTATTCTTGATTCAACTATGCTTATTTGAGTCATTTGTTAATCTTCAAGAACATGAATGTCTCTCACCTCGGGTAGAGATTGGACTCATTGTAACATACTAAGTTGAACAAGTCTCAACATTAGCCATGCCAATTTAGAGGATACACCAAAGTTGTGTTTTACTTGAGTTTTTGTGAGATCTCTAACCTATAACCATCTTTTGGTTTATTTTGTTTTTAATAGGTACATTTTCTTCAAAAAATTATGATCAAGTTCCTACTGGTGAAACTATATTTAAGGAAATCAAGAGCCTCACTCAAGGATTGGATTTGATTGAAGGGAGAATATTGAATATTGAAGTTTGTCCGAGACCAGTGTCTCCTCGAGTCTTTGGAGAAACAAGTAATGTTGGGATTGTTATTCCCTATTTAAGATCCCGAAACCTCTCAACCAAGGCCAAAACCTACCACCCATAGAATAACCTATCAAACCTTAAGAAATCAAATACCCCAAGATCCAATCCAACCAAGTGTTTCTCGAAACATAGATGTTATCCCACAAGAACCACATATCCTACAACCCAACTCTCCAAATCTAAATTCACCTCGTAGAAATGAAAATTAAAGGGTCAATTACTTTCAAGAAGGAAAAGGTGAGCATAGGGAAGATAATGATGAGAAAATAGAGATCGAGAAGACACACATGGACTTTGTAAATTGAGGAGGTGGTCGAGAAGCTAGAATGCATAGGAAAAGGTAGACATAGAGGTCACCAGGACTGGGAAATTAAAGAACTTCCTTTTGAAATAGAGGCATATGTAGAGAAAGAAAACTATAGAGGTCATGATCATTAGATCAACCCAATCAAATCCACTCATCTAATTTTCAAAGATGGTAGTGATTCGGAAGAATACATGCAAGGGGAAACAAATGTGATAGAATATTTTAAAAAATTGAGATGACATAGATAAAGAAGTCCACCCACGAAATTTTACAAACTGAATGGTTTTCAACTTTGTGGGACTAAACCATAAGGAAAAGGAGAAACATGGGAATTGATGATATTCCTAGTTGGACCATCTTAAAGAAAATAATGAGGAGTGAGTATCTCATGGAGAGATATAAGAAAGATAAATTCAAGAAGATCCATAAGTTGAAATAAGATTCCAAGAGTATTGAGGATTAATATGATGTATCTCAAACCTTGAAGATGAAGCTGAGTTCATTGAAGAAGACGCTCATGCCATTAATCATTTTAGAGTGGGCTGCAAAACAATAATGAGTAAAAAAATAAGACTTCACAAATATCCAACTCTATATTATTCTTCTTTCATTTTATTTTGTAAGATCATTAATATTCATTAGTGAAATATAGTTTTTATGAAATCCCAATGGATCATTTTGCTTCCACAACTCTTGATCCAAAACATGTTTTTGAGTCTTGAATTGAGACTCAATCTATACTTGAGAGTAACCTGATTTGATACCCCACCAGGACTCTTGACTCGAGATTACTCTTGACAAAAGATTCAACCCAAAATATTAACAATTAAAACTTAATTAAGGACCTGGCCTTGAATCTCGATGTTGGACCTGACTTCGACTCTATAGTTTAAAGTTTAGCCTTGAACACAACTTTGCACCTAATTTTGACAGCTGATGAAAGATTTAACTCAAAACTCGAGATCGAACCCTATCCTCGATTTTTGATTTAGGACATGACCACTGACGCTTAACGTGATATCTAACCCTAACTTCCAACCTAAGACCTAACCCAAAATTTGACCCTAATTCTCAACTTGAGATATGATTCTTGACCCTAATTTCTAATATGAGACTCAACCTTGACTCTATACTTAAGACTTTACCTCAACTCTCAACTCAACCCCACCCAACTTCGATGAGAGATGAAACTCCAACTCCCCACCTTGGACCTAACCCAAGAACCATCCCCAACTTTCAACCCCAAGTTGGGATATGACTATTGACCAAAAACCTAATCTCTATTCTTGATTAAAATCCTGATCCTAACTCCTGACTCAAACCCAATTCTGATTCTTGATATGCTACTTTACCCAGACTGCCGATCTAGAAACTGACCCTGGATGTGACTCATGGTCCGAACCAGACTCTCAATTTGAAAATCAAAACTAAGAATCGACCTTGACTTAGAATCCAATAAATGCAAGAAAAAGAATTGAATCAAAATAAATAAAAATAAAAATAAAAAAAATAATTTATTAATATTTTATTAAAAGAAGAGAACTCCATATAAACCTAAAGAACAACAAAATATTTGAAATATTTCAGATGTGAATTAAAAGTGATAGAAACACTCCAAATAAAGTTAAAAGTGAATTTTACCAGGAAAATATAATTCAAATATTTGATTCTTACGTAAATAAAAAGTGAAATATTACTTCACTGTGTAAACGTGATTTTTTTTTTATTTGATGCTACATATAGTTTGGGTTTCTACATAATAGTTGAATATGAAAGTTAAAGTAAATTTTTAAATTAATTTCAAACTCCTGAATATAAAAAAAAAAAAGAACATTACCCACTATAGAGTTTTTTTAAGTACAGAAAATTTTCTTATAAATATGCCATATTAAATAAATTAAACAAGTAAAATATGGTTGTATTCGGATAACAAAATTCCTCTATTATATTACAAATAAGAGGACATTATGACATGTTAAATTCAAACATATGGTTCTTATATATTAAGTTAATTATAAAATATTCCTAATATATTTTAATACATTATTCAATTAAGAAAATATTTAATAATCAAAATTTTTATTTTAAAATTCTAAAAAATAATCGATTTAACTTTTCTGCAGAGTATTTTAGTGAATGAAAAAAGTTCAATCAACAATTCTAAGAGCCTTACTATAATATAGAATATAAAACTTATATTCATTTCTTTCATTTCAGTCCTCGTTATACATGTTTCTTTCCATTTTTCAATTAAAAAAAATTCATCTAAGTTAAACACAAAACATAAAAATATATTGTTAGTTGGATTTTTGATTTGCACTTGTACAGTTAGAGAATTGATAAAACTAACTCATCTTACACTTTATAGAGTTGGTTCCCAACTTTATCTTATAATAAACCATAATATATCACACAAATTATTAAAATAATAATATTAATCAATTATAAATATATAAATTGCAATATATTTTATTTTTTTAATTATGAATAATAATATTAACTTAAAGTTAATATGGAAATACATAACCTATAAATTTAAAATTCAATAACTAAATAAAAAAAAATGATAATAAGTTACATCAAAGAAAACTAACTGAATCCAAAGAAGAACAAGAAATTAAAAAAAAAATCAAAAATACAAAAGAAGAAGAAAAGAAACCAAATAAAAAGAGAAAGGAAAAGTAGAAAAGAAACGGGTCATGAGTCACATATAAACAAAATAGACATCCAATTCCTAATATAAACAAAATAAAACAAATATTTATTATATTTAATATTAAAAATATTGATATAATAATTGAAGAAAAGTGCAATAAGATCATGTTGTCTATTGAGAAGTCTCTTATTGAATGAAAAAAAGTTCAATTAACATTTGTAAGAGCCTTCACACTTTTAATATAATATAGATAATGCCCGTGTAAGGGCCTTGTGCTGACTTTTACATCATATTCTTGCGAGAGTTTTCTATTATGAATTCATTATTTATTTATGAGATTAATATCTTACCATGAGTTATACCATATATACGATACACCATATCGAATATGATATAGATATGAGATATTGCTTAGCCAAGTCTTGTCAACACAACTTGAGATGATGAACTCTTTAGTCAAGTCTTGTCGAGTTGGTGATCAAGGTGATGGGAAGTATACATAGCTTAGCTAGTTGTCATGGATCCCGATTGTCTTGATATTGGAAGAATGTATGTAAGTAAGAACATACATGCATCATATTGATTAACATTTCATTCCATTGCATATGATTTTTGCACTTACATTGATTAGTTGATGATTGTGATTTGTTGCCTTACTTGGGTTATGTGATACTATTTTGTTCTATATATTGTTGTTGGCTGATATTTTATGAGTGCACATTGTAGTAGTGGGAGTTGGAAGTTTATAGGTGTTCTCATCATCGCTTAAATTTAGGATCATCCAAGGATGCTACTAAATACACGTTACTTTTGTACTCATCCTTGATTTTTTTGCACTTTTGTGTAGATTCAAATCCCAAAGCCCCTTGATCCCCTTCTCTTGTTGTTTGAGGTTTTGTATTTGGTTCCTACGAGGTAGTTTCTTGATCTCTTCAGTAGGATCGTAGATTTTTTTATTTTATTCCATATTTTACAGTAAGATGTAAATATGTTTCAAAACCTGTACTATTTTCTTTAGATAATTTATTTAATACATCTTAGTTGCTTGTACACGATAACATCAGGTGTTGGGTTAGTTGTGTAGACATGTTTTGATTCTGAAACATTTGAAACTTTTACCTTCTTGCTTACTCTATCTTATTTCTTTACCCTCTTGTGTTGATTTTAGCCTTACCTTATCGCGACCCCATTGCTCAGGTCATAAGGGAACTTACAACCAAATGTAGGAGAATCACCCAAAAAGATAACTCAAAGCAAAAACCAATATATAAAAGCGGAAGATAGATATGGATAACCAAAAGAATAAAATGGAAGTTTAATACAATTAAAAAATGCCCTATAACCTGGCATCTGGTACATAGAGACTCTAAAGAATGAATTCAACACTCGATAATGAAGAAGTACATAGGATGTCTCAAATATAATTGACAAAAATAAAAATAATGAAAGTTAAATGTGACTCTGAATGCCAAGAGTTGTCCTCTGCGTCAAAAATAACTTCTAAGCTCAATAGTGACGACTCGTACTCAGATCTACACCAGGAAGATTCAGAAGTGTAGTATGAGTTATAAAAAAATGGAAGTAGTCAGGCACTCAGTAGGTATCATAGGCCACCAACAGAACCTATATAAAAAAAACAGTAAATAGATAAATAACGAAGAAATTTCATAGAAATCAACAAGTAGAGAAAACACAAAAGAACTAGCTAGCAGGATATAGGAAAGTAAATAACCTTAGAAATCTAGCTAATAACTATCAAAAACTCAGGCAAACAAGGATTAGAACGTACCTGTATCCAAGATCGCTAACAAGAGTCAATAAAAAATAACAGATATGACAATATATCGGTAACCTCAATAAAAAAAAAATAGAAGCAAGGTAACAACTACAATTAAACTATGAAATAACACCAGACATAAAGTGAACTCGAAGAATGAAGCTATCTATATAAAAATAACTAATCCAATCAAATAAGTAAAATAACATCCCAAATGGCATCCATACACCTGAGGGTTTCAAACAATAGAATGCAAACTCCCCGACCGCTCATACAACCAAAAAGTACAACCAACAAACAACAAAAAAGGATAGAAATATGTAGAATGATATGATATGATTCAACTAAAATACGTATTCTCCTCCTCCAATTGGAAGAACCCGTGAAAGACATTCACCTGTATATCTCTATTCCCCACTATACCTCTTCTTAAGTTGCTCACTATCCCGAAACAACAAGGTCCGTAGAGGCCATCACCACATACTATCTCAATAACTCATAATTCTAATGGGACCCCCATATGTATATCTTAGAATATCAATCCCAGAATCAGTGCTCTTCCTTCACCGTGTCTAAATTAGTATAAATTCAATATCATTTCCTAGCTTTTACCGAGTCTAAAAATTAGTAAAAATCTTAATGTTTAGTACCTAACCTTCAATGAATCTAGTATTATTTTGAAAATAATAGATAAATCCTTTTTAATCTTTTATCATTGAAAACTGGTAAAAGTTAACATTTTATACTCATTTTAATCTTATAATATTAAAAATAGGACCACACGGCCATACAAAGTTTCAAAGTCAGCGATATGGGCTACTGACCATAAAACATTTGAAATTAATGCATAAAAATTAATTTTCATGATGATGTCATGCATATCCATATATATAATAGATCAAACGAAGTCTTGTAGACCCTGCACATGCTCTGTGTCCCACCAACAATCATAGCCTGTCATCGATGTTTGGGACTCATAAGGTACTTCCATAATCCCATCAACTATGTGCCAGAGTCAGCAAAGACTACGCAGGGTCACAGGGTAATCTGTTATAGCGATACAACACATAAGTAAATGTCAAAAACTAGACCAAAAGAAGCATAAGGGTGCTAATCCTAAAAAATACTGAAAGGATAGATAATTTCGACAATTATTTTAAATATATACCCAATCACAAGTAGCTCATGATCATGAAGAGGAGAACTAATGATCTATGTGAATGAATGACTCTAAGTTGTGAACACAATGTTCAAAAGGCCAACACTATGCAATCACATCCCAGAGTGTCGCGGTCGCAAAGAACAAATCTGGGCACACCAGATTGCAAACCTGATAGCAAACGATGTAGATAAAATTTTAATCTGAGATTATCTTAGAAAAATATTTTGAATAAAGTCAACCCTCTGCCTATATTTAAAAAATGCAAATGAGTACTCAAAATGAGCTTGGCTAGACATGGACTCAAACAAACAACTCACCTAATACAAACTTGATATTTTGGAGATGATAGGGGCAGTTGGATTTTCAATTCAACACTCTGGTCATCAAAAGTTAATTGAAGTCAAAATTTTAAACTCCAAAGCTCCAAAAATACACCAAATAAACTAAAATCACAACGAATTCTTTCGGTAACAAAACAAGAGTTCATATAGACCAAAATGTACGCTCTGAGTAGAACAGAATTATCAAAATTCAATTCAAGTTTGTATTTAAAGAATGTTGCCTAAAGTTAATAATTTCAAAAGTTAAGGCTTTAAAATAGGGAAATAGAGATAACAACCAAATGAATGACCTAGGAACCAAACCACCAGTCTCGATAAGCCATAAATGACTTAAGGCCACTATAAGAAATATCTAGGATGCAACAAAAGTGCAATGATGTAAAAATTACCAGAAGGGTCACTACAACATCCACTACTAAAACAATTAGAGTACTTGAAAGTTAGAAAAAGGAGGTACATAAAGGAATAAATAGATGAAGATACCATATTTATAACTCAAACTCGATCCCCCCACTAAACCTTAACCATCAAAATCTCCCTAGATCTCAACTTTCTCACATATTTAGCCCACATAAGCATAGACTCCTCTACTACCAACAAACTCCCATCCACCTAAAGTGAATCATACCAAAGTGTATGAGACTCATCAGGATTATACCGCCTCAATATAGATATATGGAAAACTGGATGCACAACTGGAAATATTTGAGGCAAGCTAGCTCATAAGCAATACTACTAATACAACTAAAGATCTTAAAAGGATCAATATATTCAAGACTAAAAATCTGGACGTGATTACACATATCCTAATCCCACCTAGAAAAGTATGGCTAATCACATTTATAAGGCTAAATGCAGATATAACGAATCAGCGAGAAGAAAAGAAAGTATTAAATAACCTAACTAATAATCATCCAAAAACCTAGACTAAAAGTGTTAAAGCCATTATATAAATACATGTTTGAGAAAATAATGGTCTTAATGTCTCAGAATCTCAATAAGAATTGAAGCAAAGACATACAAAAATTAAAGTCCATGGTGCATGTCAGACTATAAGAAGCTACCTCTAGAATCTCGAAAATATGCTTTAGATTATGATTTGTGGGAAGGAAAATAAGGATGCTCCGGTTTTAGAACCAACACAAGTGTAGAAAATCAAGGGAGTGAGTACAAAAAATAATCAATGAGTATTCAAAATGGATCCCCGCTCTAAATCATTGTAGTGACGAGCACCACTACCTTGAAAACCCGACCACAATCCTCCTAAGACACCAAACTGCGGTAAATATAGGAACAAATAATTTATAGTACAAAGACAAGGCGTATGGGGTTACAATAATAAGGATAGAAACTTTAGTAGAAAACCATAGTAATAATTTAGGATCAACTAAAAAGAATATTCACACAGAGTTTCACTGACTATCAACATAATAAAATATCAATACCACCCTATTATGCATCTTACTAGAATAAATATTATGATAAACAAGATATATATAATCAAATAAAACCATAAGTGTATACATGTCACCTTCTATTATTCCCAAGTTTAGGCCTCCCTAGTGGATCCAACTCACAACTCATAGGAATTCCTGACTAGTTGTACACTGGGTTTGGGAAGGGTACATCCAATGTTGTCGAGAAGTAAACTTATAGGATGGGTTCTAAAAGAATAGCTAAGTGGCTCTTACCAATTTAATTATTAAACAACATTAATATTGCACAATAAGTAATCAGCTCACTGTACACACCTACCACTTATCCAGTATGGTCAGGACCTATGGGGGCTAGCTAAGCTATGCACTACCTATCACCTTAGACTCAGTTGGTAATATTAGGAAATCTCGTCACTCAACATTTGATAGGAAGAAAGAGCAATCCTTTCACCTCAACCCGTGGTTGTTAATACTGGGGTACCATGCATATCATCACATAATCAATGGTCAATCGTGTCACCTCAACTCTTGGTCAGTAAAACCAAGTGTCATACATATCATCAATGCTCACAGATATCTGATCTCAAAGTCCAACATCCAACAATAATAGGAATATCAAAAATAAACAAAAATATGGCATACAGAAAGTGATAAGTCATCAAGCCCCAACACTGGCAAAGTATAAATTATAAGAAAAAACTCAACTCGATAAAGGATAACCAAATCAAGTCATTAGTATTATTTTAGACCTGCATGCTTGACTCTAGTGATGATACAATCAATAGTTTGATTTATTTTCAATTATGCCATATCCTTAATAGCAGGTTGTTTACACCTACAGTTGAAATGGAAACCGAGCTTTTCTTGGTTAAAAAATGCCTAGTCTTGTCTAATCATGAATTTCCAGGACTTTTTTGCGTAAGTTCCTTGGCTTTGAAGGGGCATTTAGTCCATGATTCTATTCCTACATCTGGAGGAGAGTACTTTTAATGGAATAATTTCTTAGATGTATTACCTCATCCCCAAGGGTTAGGCTTAGTTCTTATAGGTTAATGGAATCTTTATACATAAAACCCCAATTCAAGTCATCATTTATTTGGTACCAAGGATTGAATTGCCAGTCTACTCTTCTTAGGGGAATTCCATCCACAAAGACAATGTTTATGCTGACTGATATTGTCGATCACTCTCCCCATACATCTTTGCAAACTCGCTAAACATGGATACTATATCAGACTCTTATGTCCTGGTGAATACTCTTCACTTCATCCTTATAGACAACCCCCAAATAAACCCCATTATTCCCAATTACAGGTAACTAACACATACAATTAACCTATAATTCTTTGTAATAAATTCAAGCTTTCACTAGCCGCTTCCAATTCCACAAAATCTATTCAAATATAAGCTAATCATAAGAAACTACAAATTGTGATTCCCATATTGATATTTTCAAAACTGGGTCCAAAATCTCCCTAAAAAGACAAAAATTGAGGGTCTAGGGCGAATTTAGACTTTTTGTTGAAAATCATATTTTTCGTATTTGAAGGATCATAAACATTAAATATTATCAAATACAGAGGATAAATCGACCCTTAAAACTAAAAAATACAATATCAAGATTTTTCTCAAATGTCCCAAAATTTTATACTTTAGAATCACCAAATATGCTGTTAACATTGAGAAATAATTAATGTCTAATTGAAAGTTTAATAATTAAAGAACTCACCAAAGTAATTTTCCTAAAAAACTATCTTTAGAAATATTCTAAGTGAGTTCTCTAGGTCATCAATGGTTATAATGAGGAAGAAAATACATTTTTGGGGCTTTATATATATCCATGGGTTTTAATCTATACAAACGCGGCAAACTCAGTGCGTTCACGAAGAGTAAATGAACTTGAAACCCCAATTTTTCTATGATAATTCGGCCAACTCAGTTCGTTCAAGGATAGTAAATGAATTCAGAAACCAAATCCTTCTATGCGAAAATGAGCAGGTGAGTTTTTGAAGGCTAAATAGACTTGGCCCCCAAAAATTTCTATGACTCGGTGTGTTCGGGAAGGGTAAAACTGCAATGAACTCAAAGTTGATTTTTGGTATTCTCATGTAAAATTATGATTTTACACTTCTCAAGAGTTACCTCGAGTTAAATTTGGTTAGTTTATGGGGTTAGGTTATAAATTGGAGCTAAAACGTTGTGAATCCTTGGAATCCTTAGCGATTAGAGGCTTTTATGTTGAACTACTTGAGTTTTGGGACCTCATTTTGAGTTTTGATTCTTTGAATTGAATTTTTTCAGCTGCATTAGATCCAGAATATAGAAATAGGTCTAGAAAGACCATCATTTTTAGTCCTAAACTTTTTACATTGATTATAGCTTATTTGATGGGATAGCATTAGGTTTGATGACTAAAGTTTGACTTTGGTTAATATCTTATGATTGAGTGCCGTATAGAATTTTTTCAACTTCATTGTATCTAGAAGGTTCAATTTGGTCTAGAAGGAGGCTTGGTTAGTGTCCCATAGATTTTGATTAAATTTTGATAACTTAGAGTAAAGTTTTTATTTTATCTACAATGGGAATATCTTGTCAAGTAGACCACAAATCAAAGTTTTGATGATCCCATTGTATCTTAAAGGTTGTATAAACTCAAAATTCATAT
>JBDJHY010139335.1:0-13254 GCA_039654485.1 Withania somnifera | reverse complement strand
CTTAACTTTAGGCTCTAAAATAGGAAATTTGAGATATTTGTCAACCGAGTCGCCAGGGATCCAAACTATCGGTCCCAGCAAGTCATAAATGACTTGGGGCAACTATTGAAATTCTCTAGGATGCAAGACATCATGTATTCATAAATGACTATGAGGGTCATTACATGTCTCGATAGGTTATTTCTTATTTTTATGCATAATGACAATTTTATCCCTCTTCGTTGTTTCGTCATGATATTTTGACTTGTTGTTACATTTTACTAGGTAATTAGAGTGCTTAGTTTGGTTTTATGTAGGTTTGCATTTTTATAGATTTGACTTTGATCAGTATTGGAGATTTAATGCTCAAAAAGGAATTTTTCCAGTTCCATCAGCTCAAGAATATGATTTTTGATCTAGAAGTACCTCTAACATGGTCCTGAATGTTAGTGTACGAATTTTAATAATTGACAACAATTTTTCAGGAAAATTAGGAAGGATAATGTACAACTATAGCTAAATCAAGCTTAGTAGCTATCGTATGGAAAAAAATTATTCACATGGAAGGCCTACTAATTTCAAGGATTAGTCAGTCAAAAGTATTATGAAATATGAAAGGGAATATTGATATAAAATTGGTCAATATCGCATTTCAAAATTAAGGTTCTTATTATGAAATTAAACTATTGCCTAAAATTAGAGACTGCAATTAAAGATTCCAATGGATAGAAGATCTCTTCAGAGAGATTTGTGAGCATCCGAGTAATTGTGTCTTTAATTACTCTCCTTTATTCTTGAAAATAGGATTATCAATGACCTTTTTTTAAGGTTAAATTCTCATGGGTTGCATTATATCCTTAAATTCCCAATTTGGTATTCTATTTAAAGAGATTGCTGATGGATTAATAAGTTATGCATCTAATCCATATCATAAAATATTTTTCTCTACTTTTATCAAGTATTGATATTCTAAGTGTTTTACTGTGTATTCAAAAAAGAATGAAATGAATAATCATTTGTGAGTCCATTGTATCAAAAGCAACTGATAATAAAATAAGAAGTATATAGATGTAGTACTTACACTCTTGAAGGACCCTATATTGAACACAAGTTTAACAAATAACTATTAGAACACAATTTCAAACCAAGAGTACTTGAGTAGGATCTATACAAGATTCAACCTATTACAAAAATACTGTGTGTCGTCATTTATACTTTCCAATACTTCACTTCTGCTCTTTCTTAGTTGTTCCATAGAAGCTGATTACTTTAGCTAGGAAGATGACTAATAAAAGAAACAAAGGAGTAATACTACCGTTCTTTCACTTTTAATTGATATTATAACAAGGTGTCGAAAAACTCTTCTTGACAACAGGTGAGTAGAGATCATGTCTCAATAAAGTTCTAAATATCTATTTGAATAGAGAACCTCTCAAATAATCTTTCTATTTTAATGGTAGGAATTTCTCTCACTAGAAAATAAGAATAGAAACTTTCATAATATCTTATAATGTGAAAGTTTGAAGACTTATTAATCTGGATAGTATTCTAATTCTTAAAATTAAGAAAATGATATGAAGGATTAAAATGATGAGTCTTTAACAACAATTATTCCATCTTACGAAAATTACACTATTGCATATGATATCATTCAGATAATCTAAAAGGATAAAAATATTCTATGTAATTCTATAAGTGATGAAGAATACAAAAGATACAAGGCTGTGAAATTTAAAGGAAAATGTAAACTAAGATGGAAGTCACATATGAATAAACTGACAAGGTGAAAAAAACCATTATGAGGTTTTATATGTAACCATTATGAGGTTTTATATGTATGAATATGAATTATTTCAGATTAAAGAGGGAGAATCCATTAAAAACATGTTTTCTCGATTAAGTACAATTGATTTAACATCGAACAACACTATTTACACTAGCACAATGCTTAAAGATATAAAGTTTATTGTGATGCCTCTGGTATTGGTTTAGGAAGCATGTTCATGCAGTAGGATAGAGTCATTATGTACACTTCACATCAATTAAATTTTCATGAACACTACCTCACCCATGATTTGGAGTTAGGGGCAGTAGTCTTTATGCTCAAGATTTGGAGACATTACCTCATAATGTTCATTATGAGATTTTTACTTGTCATGGTAGTCTAATGTATATTTTGATCCAAAAGAAGCTCAATCAAGGAGAAAGGAGATGGATTGAGCTTCTACAGGACTACGGCATCAGTATTCTATACCATCAAGGCATGGCGAATGAGGTTGAAGATTCCTTAACATGAAAGTCAGTTAGTATGGATAATTTTACTTCTATCTTAGCTTTATAGAAGCTATTTGCGTTAGACATTTAATTGTTGGCTAACATTTTTTTCGTTTGAATATATCCAACCCGATCAGGGTCCTTGTTCATATTGATACTAGACCAACTTTGTTCGATCAAATCTGATAGCAACAGTATGAGGAAAGATCCTTAGTTTGTACTCAAGAGTTAGTTCGGAAGGGTGATTACAATGGTTGCATTAGTAGAATCTGATGCGGTATTATGGATGGGTAGTCATATTTATGTTCATAGATTGGATGATTTAATTCAAACTATTTTTCATGAGGCCCAATATACTAGGTAATTCGTACATCTAGGCATATCAATGATGTGTATAAATTTGAGAAAGTACTACTAGTGGCATCGTCTAAATTAGATATTACCGGATTTTTTCTCGGTGCTTGAACTATCAGGCAGTGAAGTTCGAGCATCATCGACCCGGGGGAGTGTTGCAATGACTCCCTATCCCTGAGTGAAATTTTTAGAGGATTACCATTGACTTTATTTTGAGACTCCCTCATTTTTTTAGGGGTCATGATTGTACATGGGTAATCGTTGATAGATTAACCAAAATCTACTCTTTTTTTTTTACAAACTTCATCATTTTGGCTTGCTGAGAGGCTAGCAACCTTGTATGTTAGGGAGGTTCTTCACCTACATAGGGTGCCAGTTTCCATCATATCCAATCGGGTGCACAATTCACTTTATGGTTCTGGAGGATAGTCCAACGTGAGATGGGTACTAAGGTAGCTCAAAGTTGACCTTTCACTCGAAGACAGATGGAAAGTCTGAACGGACTATTCAGATACTCAAGAATATAATTAGGGCATTTTTTTATTGGTTGGTAGCTGCTATCAACACTTTTATTTAGTAGAGTTCTCTTATAATAAAAACTACCATTCTAGTATCCAATGGCAGCATTCAAGGCATTATATGGCAGGTGTTCCAGATCGCTAATTAGTTGGTACAAAAGTGTTGATATTTTTCCATAGTTTTTTTATTTGATTTGAAATACAATAGAGTGGGTCTAGGTTATTCAACACAGACTACATACAGTGCAGATTTGAAAAAAGAATTATGCAAATAGTAGATTCTAACCTCTGGAGTTCAATGTCGGGGACATGGTATTCTTACAACTTTCGCCCATGAAAGGCCTTATGAGATTTGGTAAAAGAGGAAAACTTAGATGCAGGTTTATAGGGCCATGTGATGTTACTGAGTGGATTAGTGATATCTCTTATAGGTTAGATCTACTACTTAAGTTAGTCATTGTTCAACCAGTGTTTCAAGTTTCTATGTAGTGTTGTTATATGATAGATCCCTCTCATATACTTCATTTTGGGTCAGTCCAGCTAGATGACTAATTGATTAATATTAAGAAGACCGTATCCATTTTTGGTAGATATTTAGGATGGCTCAGGTCCAGAGATATTCAAGATGTAAAGGTTTGTTGGACTCACCACCCAGTCGAGAAAGACACATGGGAAATAGAGAGGTATATGCAAGCCAATCGCCCTTATTTTTTTGACTCTCTAGGTACCGTCACTTTTCCTTAACCTTTATGGATGAAAGTTCCTATAATGGGGGATGTTGTAACGACCCTCAAAATTTTTTTCATGTTTTTTTGATTTTCTTGTACTTAGAGAATTCTTGTAACTGCCCCAAGTCATTTATGACTAGTTGGGATCAAGAGGTTGGGCCCTCGATAATGCTTATGGTTTAATTCCTTTGTAATTATGTATTTTTTGGGACTTACTCAAATACATAATCTTTAATGATATTTTTTCCGCTTCTGTTGAGTTTGAGATACAATTTACATAATGAATTTTTATATGAAATATTAGAATTTCCATGTGCATTTTGGTAATTTTCCAAAAATATGTCAGGTTTTTTTTTTGGTAGATTGAAATATCTTCCAAAAGACCGATAAATCAGCCAAACAAATCAATTTATCAAGTATGCAGTGCATATATGAAAGTTTCCTTTTCATGAACTTTCTCAACTTACTCTAATTTTCTCTTAATTTTTCTAAAGTCTTGGAGTCTTCTTAGAAAGTCTTGAAGGGTTATATCATGGTTTTAATCCACACAAACTTGTTACAGTGATTCTACGATCATTTCTACTAGAATTACATTTTCTAAGTTATATAAACCTTTTGAGTTTATATTTTCTATTTCTACCACTAAAATAGGCCCTATTTTTTACCATATGATCTATTATCTACCCACTGGTATAAATATTTCCTTTTTTGAGGTATTACGATAAAGGACCCATTTTGAGTTTGAATCCTAATACTCTATTTATATAGAAATATGGGTCTTCTTTTAGTCGAATTGACAAGTGGATTACATTTCTTCTAGACTCTCCCAGTTTTGAACTTTGAACGTGATTTTTTTTATTTAGGCACATTTCTTGAGGACATCGCAAAATCTAGGTACAATAGTATTTTGTTATACTAAGTCTTAGTATAGTATATGTATATGTATCGTAAAGCTCCGTCTCTGGGCCAAGATAACTAGTTGGGGCCCCAATATTCTTATTTTTCTGGCAAGTGGCCTATTAGCTGGTTCATGTATTAACTACCTATGTTGGGCTAATTTTACACTGCCTATGCTTCTCACGCAACCTCTGTAGTGTAGTTGGGGGAGGAGTAACACCTTTGACGCGTATTGTTATACAATAACTCTGGACCATAGTGTGGTTGGGGATGGGATTATATAAGGGTTAGATCTTAGTAGTTATCTCCTGATTTAGGTTGGTGTTTTATGGCTTATCTAGGAAGGCTAATTATTCTATGTTCTAGTTGAGATATAATTTGATGATATTATACCTAGCTGGTTAAGGCTATGTCGGGTGGTTAGCAGCCCTGTGTGATGATATTTTACCCTAGCCCCATGTGAGCCTGGGAGTGGATGGTTCTTGGATAAGCTATGGCAGGTCTATGTATCTCCTTATATGGGTGTGGTCTTGGCCCTTAACTAGCGCCCTCTAGGAGGTTTTCGCACCTCATATTTCTACTTTGAAGTCGATCTATCTCATTTGTATTATTGAATGATCATTATTCTTATGTTTCTACTTTTATTTTCGTTAAATTTTATGTCATGTTTAGTCTAAGCTAGATCTAAGGGTACACTTGGTCAACTAGGTTGTTTTAGGTGTCATATACAATTCATGGTGTAGACATAAGTCATGAAAAACTTAGTATCAGAGCAAAGGTTCAATTGTCTCAGGATGGTTTGAAAGCAACCATTTATTGGGTCTCTTTTATAGGTTGAACCACACCATATTATAATAGAGAGCCTATGAAACTCTTATGAAAGATTCCCTTTGTTCATGTCATAAATTTTTCTATGGAGTTTTACTCTAAAAATATCTTCCAACTCATGCTTTACACATTGCAGATCATTCCTCAAGAAGGGCATACCAGTAAAGCCCAAGTTAGTAGGGAACCATTCCATCAGGATATCAATAGGAATAAGGCCCCATCACCTTAAGCTCATCCAAGCCGATAATCTCAACCATATGGTGTAACTAAGTTTAAGTTAAGAAACTATATCTAGATGTTAGCAGAAATTTTCCAACTCAAGCTAACTAGTAAGTGGCAGCCTCTATTGTTCTACCACTTGCTCTTTGTCCTAGTACAATCAGAGTTTGGGAATTTATAAGGATATATTTGGTAGAATTTTATGGGTTCTAGTTGGTGGAGGACCCAATGAACTTTATTATGGAGGTTTGAAGGCTATGTTATGTGATGAGAGTTGTTGACTTTGGCATGGTTTATTTGTATCTTATCTTCTTAAAGATGTGGCCCATCTCTTTGTTCAGTATTGAAGGGAAAACAAGTTGTTGGTGCTTCTTCTCCAGTTTGGGCAAAGTTTAAGGGGCCTTCTTAGGCAAGTTCTTTCCAATGAAGAAATTAGAAGCAAGAACTAGAGAGTTATTGAATTTAGAGCAGAGCTCCATAAGTGTTGCTAAGTATAGAATGAGGTTCACGCCTATATTTTTTTAAGATGGTAGTAGTCTTGTGTTACGAAATGATCTTATTTGTTTCCAGGATTTCTCCTTCTCATTTACTAAAGGATGAAAGAGAAACCATGTTGATTGGTGACATAGACATTGATCAATTTATGGTTCAGTCAAAATAAATATAGGGTGATGTGGACAATCTAAGAGATAATTTCAAAATAAATAAGGCTAATATTGATATCTCTGAGCTTAATCAACCTTGATCTATTGGAAGGAACAGACAACACCATCAACCCCTTCTTCAGCAAGTGCTCCATTTTATAACTTTAAACCTCAGTAGACTCAACAGGTTAGGGCATTAAGGTTATCTCAAAATGATAAGACGCATAGGGCGTACTCACACTTGTAGTGAACCTCAAGGTCAATTTCCATTTTCAGTGTATTCTAAATTTTCCCCTTTCTGTAGGTTCATTATGTCAAACTAAGTATGGTTATATGGTTTGTTCGAGAATTGAAGGGAATTATGAGCTAGTCTCGAAGATTCTTTGATTTGAAGCTTAATGTGTAAAATATTTGACTTTAGTGTCTTAGATCACAAATCTGTCAGTCCATCAGCTATGGAATATGGAATTTTGTATAGGATGGCCTTTGTTTTTTTATTTCTATCCTTTTGTGTTGTTCATGAGTATTTGGAGGGGATAAGTTGGAAGGTTAAGAGAAATGATTGACTTGAGTAGAAATTTGAGGTTAGAGAACATATATTCAAAATCCGGTAATTTTTCTAGTTATCAAAGGTGGGTTTTTTTAAGTAGAATAAGGTATCAGTTATTTTCATGGGCTTTTTTGGGCATTTTGGGATTTTTTATTCGAAATCTATTTAAATGAACCCCTAACAAATATCGGGTTTAGAAGACCTCAAATTAGTTTTTTGATTATTTTGTTGAGTGTAGAATGAAAAATTTAGTATGGTTGCATATATTGCTTGCTTGCACGATATTCTGAATAAATCCCAATGGTCCATTGTATTTTTTTGAATCCCTTGCATTTTCCTATTGATGGTAAAGTCACAAGACACTCTCTGCATCAATAAGGTACTTGTTGCAATCATGGAGGTTCGGGTCATTCTTCACCTCATCTGTCGACTTTCTCTACATTCATGATGGTCTAAGTTTCTATGTTCTGCGATCGTAGTCCATGATCACAATTTTAGTTTTAAAACAAGTTTAAATTATTAGTTAGTCATTATTGCAATCGTTCCACCACAAGCTCAGTGAGACTAGGCCGGACCATGCTGTAATCACGACAAGTGCCTTTCGATCGCAGTGAAGGTATTGCTCACGGGAAGTTATAATTTTTCAAAACATGAATGTTTCTTTATTTTCATACTTATAAAATTTTCCTTCACTTTTGAAAGGTCAAAACTTTGGATGTTTAGATTTATCTGGTGGATAATGATTTAAACACTTTATAGTAAATTTTTAGAAACTATAACATGATTTTGACTCTAATGTTTAAAGATCTTGAAGATAAAAATTAAGGTTTTTGCATGGCCTAGAAAAAATAAAAACTTATGGTTTTAAATTATGACATGGATTGGGTAATCCATCAAACTTTACAATTAGATTTCCCAATTAATGGGTAATGCATTTTTGCAATAAAATTTTGGTATTACCCTTGTAAGCCCAGGCCAGAAAATTTTAAATGATCTTTAAAATATTGCGTTATAAGTATTGATTTTCATATTTTCTTACGTTTAATATGTTTATGACTAGAACACACACATTTCGAGGCCGTACATAAAGAAAAATCTATAAAGGGATCATTTCCTTGATTTTTGGTTTTCACGATATTCTTTTATAAAGTGTTAGTGTGATTGATTGTATTTGCATGTAAATGGGAGAAATGAGCACATTGAAGTGCCCATGTGGGTCGAATTACGAGGCCCACCAAGGTACTAGAGTCAAATATTCCATGATTAAAATGAGAAACTTCTTGATAGTGTTATTCTATAGATTATTTTTGTGGGTTTCCTCATTGAATTTGGTCTCTAATTATTTTATTAAGCTTAAATAATTTAAAGTGATATCTTATTGTGATATTTGAGATATTATATTTGTGATGCTTGATATCTAGTTAGAGATGCCTAATTATGGATGGACTGTGATTAAGTTTTACCCTATGATGATGCCTTGAGTGGGCTTGATTGGATTGGGATTAATTTCTATTATTATTTCTTGTCATAAGATAATTTTATTGAAATCAATATATATATATATATATATATATATTGATTAGGTACCACACTGGTTCTATATTATTATGAACCAAGTGTCACATCCACATAATATTATCATTAATAGGGTAACACGTCGCTATCGTGCATGGACCTTGTGAATCCTCCATGGGTCCTATATGTAATGTTATTTCTATAATAGGTATTCACGGAGAGGATAGACATGCGTTATGATTATTTGTGCATTGCATTTCTTTTAATTGTGCTTTGGATAAGTCTGTCGGTTCGAGTGATTTTGTGAAATCTTTTTATTGACAATGACTTGAGATTTATTATTTATAAGTTATTGGAGTTGATACTTGGTGTCCCATTCTGTGAGGTTATTAATTGTATTGTGGGTTTTTGTGTATATTATTTACTTTTATTAATTATTGTATATATGGATTCATATTGTTGGTTAAGTTTCTATACATAAATTATGTGCAGGTTGTAGTTATTGAGGGTGGCTAGTTTTAGGGTTTTTATCATCTCTTTATGTTAGGACCAGCTGAGGACGCCGTTGAGTATCGTTGTTTATGTACTCACACTTGGCCTTATGCATTTTCTTTTAGGTAATGTGTCGGAGTCGACCGGAGTATTCATTCCTCTCCTTCTAGGCACATTGAAGATATCTAGAGGTAGATGTTGTCTGTCAATAGTCTTTTGATGTTTCTCTTATCTTAATTGTGATTCTCTTTACTATTGAAGAGTTTATTAAGACATTTACTTATATAGATTCTACTCTAGACATTTTTATATAATGGATTCCAAGCTTTGGGTTATATATATACATACAAATTATACTTTCAATCTTCTAGATTTATCTTGATTTGTTTTACTTCCGCATTATTATTCTACTTACTTGAATGGTGTTGGGTTTTGGTGCCCTTTATTAATTGGGAGCATAGGTTCCATCACGCAATTTTTTTACCATGACAAGTTTGTATCTGAGCACTAGGTTCGCAGGTCCCACTATATACAAGTAAAAATTTAGTAGAGTCTATAGGATCGATGTGGAGAAGTCCTTTAACTATTCTTGAGATGTTACGGTACTTTAGAAAAATTTCCTTTCCATTCTTTCATTTTTATCTAGCATTGTTGGTGTGTTATGTTCTAAGTCTTTGCGTCTTTATTCAATAGATGGATGGGACTAGAGCATCAACCGAAAAAAATAATTAGCCCATTCCTAAGCCTATCACCTGAGTTAGGGGAAGTGGCTGATCAAGAGGCATAGGTAGGGTAAGATGATCTTCCCTATTTAGAAGTCATGCTAGAACAACCTCCTCTGAGTGCGAGGTTGATAGAAAGGAGGGGCATATCCCCTGGGATTATGTGGCGGCTATATTGTTACGAGATATATCACTTCGAGTATTTGGTGTTTGGAGCTTTTTGCATATAATGGTACAACACATGGTTCACAGACTCGGGTTGGAGTAAAGAACCCAAGCAAAAATTCAAAACCAATAGTCAAAGACCCGGTGGGACAATAACAAATATTTTAGGTTTTGGTGAGGTAGTCTCTAGTGTTTTAGGAGAAGTCGGGCTTGCCATTGGTTGTACGTAGCTTACGACATACCTTTACCGAGGTTTAGGACAGTTGGTGTAGTCATGTCGTAGCTTTTTAAGGATAAGGAGTGCAAGTACGAGAGATTTAGGAAGTTTTATCCACCCTTGTATCAGGGTGGGAAGTATGAGGATTCCTATGTGTTTTTTGACACATGAAAGGAGTTTCTTTTAGAATATTTTGGTTGGTTAATATGAACTGGGTTTTTTATACCGTACTTTAGTGATGCATGCAATCTTGTAGTGGTAGCATCCTTATGTTGATTCTAGAACATCTGGGTACCTTACCATGACTTGGGAGATTTTTCTAGAACTTTTATCAAAACTATTTTGCCTCATAGTGTGAGGAGGGTCTCAAACACTAGTTTGAGACTATATCTCATGAGGGTATATTAGTTACTGAGTATAAGTCATCGTTTCTATTCTCTATCTAAGCATGCATTGTCTATATTACCAGATGAGTAAGAGAGGATCATCATATTAATGAGAGGGTTGATATTTAAAATTTATTCCACAGTATTTCAGGACATCCGAGTAGAGGGGATACACTTTAGAGTGTGATAGAGGTTTCTAGAGAGTTAGAGAAGATGTAGATGGAGATGATTAGGGATCTCAGGAGAAAGAGGCCCCATCCACCAGGGAAAATTTTTGGTGCCTCATTCAGAGGTAGGAGTTTATTTTACCATGTTAGTCATTGTTGTTTTGGTCCATTTTAGGTGGAATTTCATATTTTTGATAGCATCTAGTCACTTAGAGTTCAATAAGTCTACAAAGGTGTGGATTATAATAGAGTTCTACTCTCCATGGTTGTAATTCGGATTCACGGGGTTAGTCGTAATAACTTATGGTTCCTATATCTTGTTAAACTTGTGGTGACACAATTTATTTTATGAGATAGCATCTTCATCATGCACAAATAGAGATACAAATAGAGAGACATCAAGACACCTAAGTTTCACTTGCTTTTGCTAGAGAACATATTCCTCCGGCTAGAGGTAGAGAGGTTAGGCAGCTAGGTTTATGTGAGAATCAGGTGTGTAGGGGTTCCGATCGTAATTCAACATAGTCGAGAGGATGTCATTCTTAGTGTTATAGATATCCTAGTAGTTCTGAGGTAGAGTCATATAATATAGTGATGAAAGTTATTGTCCTAGTTTTCCATCGACATGCGTCCTTATTACTTGATCTAAGGTCTAAATATTAAAATATGTCTACCTATTTTACTTTTTTAGATATTTTTTCTGGTGCTATGACCGTGACTCTTTATGTATTTTCTCCTGTGGGTGATTCATTAGTTGTAGATTAGGTGTACTTGTCCTATATTATTGTCTTATTGGGGTATAAGACATGGGCTAACTTGATTTTTCTCGATATGATTGATTTTGATGTTATTCTTGGAATGTATCTACTTTCCTCTTATCATATTGCCTTGGATTTCCATTCCAAGAATGTTTCCTTTTGTGTGCCTTATGTTCTGTAGGTAGAGTTGAGGGGTATGGGTAGGTGGTATCCTTGAAGAGTTATATATTTTCTTTAAGCTTAGAGGTTGGTTTAGAAGGGGTGCGTATATTATTTTCTTTTTTTTTTTTGAAATGTTTATGTTGATTCCCATTCCTTAGAGGTTCTCTAATGATTTTTTTATTTATTTGTATCTGGGAACTGATTCATTTCTATCCCTCAATACAGTATGGCTCTAACTGAGTTAAAAAATTTAAAGAATTGTTGCAGGACATGCTTTGCAAGTGTATTATTCATCCTAGTATGGCACCTTGGGGTGCACCTGTTTTTTTTTTCTTGAAGAAGAAGAAGAAGAAGAATGGTACCATGCATAGGTGCATCGATTATCAATTGACAAATAACATGACTATCAAGAACTAGTACCATTTGTCCTACATTGATGACTTTTATTATTAGCTTTAGGGTGGTGCAATATTTTCAAAGACTTGTTTAAGGTCAGGATACCACAAATTGAGGATTAGAGCCTTATATATCCCTAAGACAGTCTTTAGGACTAGTATGGTCACTACGAGTTATGATGATGTGTTTTGGGCATACGAAGGACCCAACCTCTTTTATAGAGATAATGAATGACGTATTTCATTTGTATATTAACTCCTTTCTTATTGTGCTTTTTTATGATAGTTTTGTGTATCCCAAGATCAAGAAGGATTATGTTCAATATTTGAGGGTTGTTCTTTACAGATTGCATGATGCAAAGTTATATACTAAGTTCTCTAAATGGGACCTTTGTCTTAGTTTTTTGGCATTAATAGGACATACAGTTTCCAAGGAGGTTATTATGGTTGATCTAGATAAGATTGCAGCTATCGGAGATTGGTTAAGGCCTATGTCAACAATCAAGATTCATAGCTTTGTGGGTTTAGCTGGGTCATATAGGAGGTCCGTGAAAGGTTTCTCTTCTATTGCATCTCCATTGACTTCTTTGACTAAAAATAATGTTTTCTTCCAGCAACTAGGTGAATGCAAGGAGAGATTTTATAATATAGAAAAGTTATTTACTTCTGTTAATGTTTGGATATTTCTCATCGTAGGTAAAGGATTCACCAAATTTATTTACTTCTGTTAATGTTTGGATATTTCTCGTCGTAGGTAAAGGATTGACCATTTATTATGATGCTTCTAATGTTTGTTTGGGTAGAGTGTTGATGCATAAAGAGAAGGTTGGGGCCTATGCTTCATGGAACTTAAAGGTGGACGAGAAGAACTACCATAATCACAATATAGAGTTTGATATAGTAGTGTTTGTGTTGGAGCTTTGGAATAATTATCTCTATAGAGAGCACTGTGAGATGTCCATCAATCATAGGATTCTTCTGTGTATATTCAGCTAGAAGGAAGTTAATTTGAGGTAGCGTCATTGGTTATAGTTTTCAAAGGATAATGTAATGGCCCTCTAGTTCATTTCCATATTTCTCGCAATTTCTATGCATTTTAGAGAATTATTGTAACAGCACCAAGTCATTTATGACTTGATGGGACCGGTTGGTTAGTTCTCTTGCAGTTTTATAGATTAATTCCATTACAAGTAGAGCTTCTTTGCTATTTACTAAGCTTACGCGATATCGAATCTCCTTTTCGTCGATTTTATTAGGTCTAAAATATCCTGTACATGAACATCT
>JBDJHY010139326.1:0-13254 GCA_039654485.1 Withania somnifera | reverse complement strand
ATATTGAGTAGATCTTGTTGGTCATGCAGATACCGGTTATCTATCAGACCCACATAAAGCTCGATCTCAGACAGGCTATGTATTCATGTTTGGAGGAACCGCCATATCATGACGATCTACAAAGAAATCTATAGTTGCTACTTCTTCAAATCATGCTGAGATAATCTCTATTCATGAAGCAAGTAGAGAATATATGTAGTTGAGATCGATGATAAATTCCGTCAATGAAAGATGCGGCTTGAAGGAAGATATCAAGGCACCCACAGTCCTTTATGTAGACAATGCTGCATGCATAGCCTAATTGAAAGGATGCTTCATCAAAGGAGACCCAACAAAGCACATATCACCAAAGTTATTCTTTACGCATGATCTTCAGAAAAAGGGTGATATTGATGTGTAACATCCGTTCAAGCGATAATCCAGCAGATCTATTTACTAAGTCTCTACCAATGTTAATTCTTGAGAAAATGGTGCATAGGATTAAGATACGAAGACTTAATCATTTGAATCATGGTCTTCATCAAGGGGAGTAAAAATACACGTTGTACTCTTTTTCCTTAACCATGATTTTTATCCCATTGGGTTTTTTCTGGTAAGGTTTTTAATGAGGCAGCAAGCAATGCGTATTAGGATAATCATGTATGATTTTCCTTCCTCGTGAATATCCAAGGGGGGTATTGGAAACCAATGAGTATGGACATGTGGCTAAAAATAAGGCTTAGTGACTAAGCCTTATGTTTAGCCACATGGCAATATGGTTGGTGACTAATGACTTGTAATGACATGTGTCACCAACCATGGTGGCTATATATAGGCATAAAATGGGCTGAATTTTTAGTTTAATTTTACCATTTTGAAAGAATTTCCCAATTTAGAGTATTTTCATAAATAGTAACTTTTCAATTTTAAAAAACCTTCCTCTTTTAGATTTTATTTGGTATTGTATTGTATTTTATTTTATAACACTATTAAGTATTTTGCATGTATATATTACCTACACTCGTTGTATATGCATTACTAAAAACTTATTTGCGTAGGTGTTATATATATTATAATAATAAATATAATATTTAAATAAAATGTATCGTTTTGCTTTATTACATGATATTACATATCAACAATTTGACGACTAAACCACTATAAGGAATAGTAGAGTATGAGTTAGAATTATTACAAAAAGGCAGGGTAAGAATAATAAAGAATTATTAGAAAATAAATAAAGTAAAAATAAAAATGATACCACGATCACATCAAATCGATTATTAGATAAATGATATTTTTCATCGTTAATTACATAAAGATGAATTCATTGATGTACTAAAGTAAAATTTAATAACAATCAAAATAAATGTTATATTTAAAGTAATAGCAGCACAAAAATACGACAGGTAACAGCCATCCATGGATGGAGCTACACTCAAGTAAGGATGGTCAGTCGAACACTGTTCATTAGAGAGTTATATTGGATACACGGATCAATATTTTCTTTACGTATAAATATTGCAGCAACTGGCTGCCATTACTCAGTGGCAAAGGGTGTTCAATTTTAGCATCACGACAGAGTTTCAAAACCCCGCGAAAGCATTTTGTATACTAGTTTTAACCAATACATTTGTTTAAAAAGCAATTTTTAAACAAAATATCCCTTTATAAAAAAAATTGATAATGAAAATTGTAGTTTAATATAAATTTATGTGATATCATAAATATATGTTGTTAATTATGTGTATACCTAAAAATATCTCAATTAAATTTACCAAAATAAAGAAGGAAAAATTATTGATGTTAATGCGAATAGTTAGCTAGTTTATTTAAATACAGCGTCCGTTTGAGTTGCTTTTTAATAACTTTAAAAAGTCTGTTAAATTTTATAGTCTCCATCATTTGGTTAAAAATGGTTGTCTCTTCATTCTTTTTTTTTTTTAATTTTCTTTCGATACTTTCAACCTCTTTGTTTATTGGTATCTAATGATTTTATTGGACTCTCATGGGTGATTTTTCTTACTCAACTAAAATTTTCAATAGAAACCTAAAACACATTTCAAATTTATGTGTTTGAATTATTCTTTGAGGAAAAACTACATAGAAAACTAGCTAAGCTAAATATTATGTAGTTCGATTTAGATTTATCATTGTACCACTAATTGGAAAAAAAATTGACTTATAAATTTAAATATTTTTAGTCAAATTTCTGGCTCCGTCATTTTTCAAAATTTCGCAGTCATCCAAAAGGTTAACAAGATATATAAATACTCCCTTTATTTTCAAATAATAACTCAGTTTTACAAATTGTATTCCTCTCAAAATATTTGTATTTGCATAAGAGATAATATTTCAGCATCCATCTAACTCAAAACATGAAGTCGATAATGGGGTAATAAAAGACGAACAATATGGATCAGAGGTACGTAACACTAATTAAACCATCAATATAAGTTGTTCTCGTCACGCTATGTATGAATAATAATTATGACAATCTTAGTGAATATTGTATTAATGTAATTAGGTGCAAGCATCTTAATACTAGTATCAAGTTGAAAGGGGAAGAAAAGAAATGAATATCTTAATAAGAGAAGGGTCACTTGAGCAAAAGGGGTCGTTATATAAGTATGTCGTTGCCAACTTGCACATTTTATGAAGGATACATGCATGCTCTACCATTTTATCCCATCAAGATGGTATACAAGTAAATACAACCATACCTAATTACGTACACTCTATAGTTAAATAGTTTTAGTGATACTTGGAAATTAAACAACGTAACGAAGAAATCGAAAATGTTAGGTTCATTGTCAACTCTCTTACAAGTTAATTACTAATACTAATGGCTGGAGAATTAATGAGGGAGTTGTTTTAAGCGTCAGTGAGCACATGGCATATATAATGAATCAATCATCTCGTTTAATTAGGTGGTTAGTTCTTGTTGGGTTATATGTTAGAAGTGAATAAAAAATGAAGAAAAGGAAAATTGAAGGGAAAGTGAAAATTGGCTCCATTTAGTAGAGACATTTTCTCCATCATTGGTAGGAAAAAGAAATTTTCTTATTTTTATATTGAGAAGCACTTCTTCAAGCTAATAGTCAGTTGAGAAGGAAACGTGCCTCACATCATTTTTATTGTTGATCACTCGGTTTCAGCTTTGACTTCGGCTTCAGATCAATTCTGGTTCACAGGTTTGCTTATGCGGCGTATGTACGGACACATAGGGCTATATATGGATGCACATGCCACATCGTCTCCAAACTAATACAACTTTTTCATCTGAAAATTATAATTTTTGGAACAATTGCTTTTTTTTTTTTGAAGCAGTACCTTTTGGCTATATATATTTGTTTTTTTATGTATTGGGAATGAAAATTTCTAATTCTTCTATATTTTTTTTATTCTAGAATTGTTTATAGTTTACTAACATTGCGAGGTTCGGTATCCTTTAAGATTTGAGGTACTACTATTCTGAAGAATTAAATTGTTCTATCATGAAAGGGTGTATTTCATAACCTCGGGTACTTGGGAGGAGTAATTTCTTTAACAACACATTAAAAATTCAATGGGCTCGATTTAACTTTCTCTAACTTTATTTTATTACTTTCTGAAATAGTTTGAACTATGTTTTGTTGCTCTTGTTTATTTGAATATCATTTTTCTCAGAAATAACAATCTTAAGGAAATTATCTTATACTTGTTATTTCTGTATTTTGGTTCTAGAAGACTAAAACCTTTACGATTTTCTACTCTGTTTGAACCTATATTCTGACTTGAATAATACAGAAGCTTTGTCATGTTCATTCTATTAGCGATTGAAAGAGTATAAAAACTCATCAATAACTTGATAACCACTTTATTCTTTTGGTTTGAATAATATAAAAGTTATTGATTTAATAAGTTTGGCTATTCAATCTGAAGAATATAGATACTTCACCAATTAGCTTGTGTAGTCGGTTTAAAGAATACAAAAACTTTACAGATTATTTATTTTTGTGGTCAGTCAAACTTTGTAGAATTTCAGATTTTAATGAAAAATGAAGTTAATGGAACAACAAATGTTGCAGCCACGAATATAGTCCCATCAAGTCCTCCAAATGCTACTAATGCAATAGCATTAGTAGAAAAATTAAGAAAATTTTCTGGTGTATATTTAAAGTGCTGGAAACAAAAATAATCTTCTATTTTACTACTTTTGAGTCTACAGAAGTTTATTAAAGAAAGTGCTTCAATTTTGCGGAAACAATTCCAATAAATGAACTCTTCGAAATGATTGAGGACTAATAAAACTCAGATCTTCTATTTTAAAACTACATACGAGTGGTCTGGAGAATAACTTGTACAATGTGTACTGTCGTATGAAAATTTCTAAGGAACTATATAATGTTTTGAAAAGAAGTACAAATTAGAGGATGTTGGGTGAAGAAGTTTAAGGCTTCAAAATGGTAGAAAAAAAATTTGTGGTAATTTAAATTCAAAAATTACAAGTTATTATCCATGATCTTCTTGCTAAAGTATATATTTAATTACTATCTTTGCCAAAAGTATTAAGCATGTTATTAATACGTTGATAACTTTTGATATAGGTTTGATTGTGAATGGTGCGGTTCCAAGTGACAACAATAATTGAGAAGTTGTCTCCTCTATGGAAGGACTTCAAATATTATTTGAAACATAAGTACAAGAAGATAACACTAACAGATTTCATTGTTCGATTTAGAATCAAGGAAGATAATAAGGCTGTTGAATAAAAGGTTAGAGGAAACTCAAGAGCTATGGAGGAAAACATTCTTGAGACTGCTTCGACTAATCCTATGAAAAAGAAGAAACATTTTGAACCAAAGAACTGTCCCAATAAAAAGAAGTTCAAAGATAATTGTTATCATTGTAGAAATGTTGTTCATAAAACTCTGCACTATTGAATTTTGATTAAAGGAAAGAAAAAGCATCAAGCAAACAGGGCATAAACAAATGAAGAAGTTGAAAATTTATGTGTCATGCTTTCGAAATGCAATTTAATTAGCAACCCAAGAAAATTGTGGGGATAGATTTTAGAGCCACCCATCATATTTGTGCCAACAGGAATATATTTGCATCTTATGCTCCCGCTGAACCCGATGAGACCACTTTCAGGGATAATTTCACCACAATAAAGATTAAAAGAATATGCAAGGTAGTTTTGAAGATGACATCTGGCAAGGTTGTGACTCTAAAAAATGTCCTTCATGTTCCTTAGTTACAAAAGAGCTTGATCTCAACAACGATTCTAATTAAGAATGTAACACGTGTGTTTTTTATTTTTGTTAAAAATTTAATTACTAAGAATAAAGTGTATATATAAAATTTTACCTTATATAAAAAATTTTACCTAATTGAAGGTATTTTTCAAAAGATACATAATAGCCATTAATATGAATAAAATTTTAACCTTTTTTACTTATTTACATTAGTCAAAGATTTACGGTATGTTCGTTTGGGGAATATCAGTTATAAAACCTTTCAAATACTGATTAATTTTAAAGTATTGCCTAAGTTTGAGTGCAACGAATTACAATATTAAATATGTGTTGAATCTAAATTTGTTAAAAATTCTTATAAAGTTGTTGAAGAAAATTCAATCCTTTAGACTTAATTCACATAAATATTTGTGATATGAATTCAATACCATCTCACGATATAAAAAGCATTTTATTATTTTCATTAATAATTTCTCACAATATTGTTGTATTTATTTGCAACACAATAAGGATAAAGCAACTGAAGCATTTAAGCAATACCAAATTTAAGTTGAAAATTATTTGAATAAGAAGATAAAGGAAATAAGAAGTAATAGGGGTGGGGAGTATGAATCTGGCTTTTAAGAGATATATTTGAAAAATAAAATTATCCATTAAACTACTACTCCATAAATACCTCAATCTAAATAATCGTGAAGTTCGAGTTTACAACAAAGCTTGTGGGAGGAAGCTATCCTTACAACTAATCAAATAGGGTCCAATGAAAAAAAAGTCTCACAAATAATGATGGATCCTGGATAATTATACATCCAACCCGTAATTGCAATGACCCAATTACATGAGCAGAGCTCTAAGCTATATCCCCCCGAGCCAAGTGGAGCACACATGAAGTAGTCAGATGCTTCTTCTGTTCTTTTCCCTAGCGCGGCTGGGCCATCCTGGACATGAACCAGAGACCTCACCCATGAAGTAAATCATAGCACCTACGATCCAACCAATTGGGATAAAACCAATAGATTTCTTTTCGGGAGCAATTCGTCCTTCTCGAACGCAACATACTCGAAAATGTTCTCCATAGCAAAAGATAATCTATTCCATGAAAAGAAAAGAAAGAAAACCCAACTTAAAATATTTTAAAGTATAATGGTTTTTAGCTAAAGTTCAAGTTTCTACACCTAAAAAGGTCAAAATAGGATCAAAGACCATGGATTGTGTTTTTATTGAACATGTTACCAACAATAAAATATGTTGATTTTTTGTTCACAAATTCAAACAATTTAACATTCATGGTAACAAAATAATTGAAATTAGACAATGTTGGATTTTTTAAGCATATTTATCCGTATAAAACTGAATGTGAGTCATCTAGTAAAGAGTCTAAAACAACCACAAAAAGAACAAAAAAAAAATATACTTAATGAAGAGAATTCAACATGTAGTAAACATCAACGGATAGTTACTATATTTGGGTCGAATTTTGAATTATTTCTACTTGAAAATAGGCCTAAAAATTTTTAAAAAGTCATGTCTTCTATAGGCTCATCAATCTGAAAAGAGAAAGTCAATAATGAGATTAAATCAATCTTGAACAAGCATACTTGGGATTGGTTTATCTTCTTCTTGAGAATAAATTAAATCTTTAGCTACTAAATGAATATCTAAAAAGAAATTAAAAGTTGATGGAACTTTTGGAAAATATAAGGCAAGAATTCTTGTTAAAGGTTATAGACAAAAAGAAGATTTTGACTACTTTGACACATATCCCCCAGTAATTAACGAGAATAGCATCCATTCAGGTAATAGTGGCACTGGTGACAATATATGTTCTTGAAATTCATCAAATGAATGTGAAGAAAAGTTTCTCAAATAAAGAATTGGAGGAACATATTTACATAGAACAACCTGAGGGTTTTGTGGTTCTAGAAAAAGAAAGGAAAGTAAGCAAACTTATTTAGTCACTGTATGGACTGAAATAGGCAACCAGAAAATGGTATGTAAAGTTTGATCAAATAATATTGGCAATCAATGAGTGTTATAAATGTGTTTACATTAAAAATACTTTGAATCATCAAGTTATTATTTATTTTATATGTTGATGATATGTCAATCATCAGTAGAAATATTTCTGACATAAATGCTATTAAGTATATATTGACTTACAAATTTGATATAAAAGACTTAGGAGTTGATGATATAATCTTAGAGATAAGAATTTATAAAACTCTTTACAATTTAGCATTGTCACAGTTTCATTAACAAAGTACTTGACAACTTTAAGTATATAAATTTCAATATTGCCAAGACGCAAATGGATGTGAGCTTTGCACTTCAAAATAATGAAGGTAAAAGTGACTCACAATTAAATTTGCATGAGTTTTGAAACATTTAATATATATAAAAATATTATGCTCGATCAGATATAAAGAGTGCTATTAGGAAACTGAGTTAGTACACAAGTTATAACAATTAAATTCATTGAATGATAATCAAACAAATCTATGAGTATCTAAAACATACTCAAAATTATACTTTGCATTATGATAAGTATCACGTGGTACTTGAAGAATATGGTGATCCAAAACTAAATCTCTGGATCATATGAAGTTAAATCCACAAGTGTTATATATTTTCTCTTAGTGGAGGAGGTGTGTCATGAAAATCATCCAAATAAACATATATAGCTTACTTTATAATGGAATCAGAATCCAAAGCTTTAGATAAGTTAGGTAAAAAAAACTGAATGGCTCTAGAATTTCTTGAAAGATATTTTTTCTGACTCAATTTTTTAGCACTTGATGCATATATTATGTTAGGCAAGCGACAATAAATAGGGAAGGAAGCATGATATATAATAAAGAATCTCATCATATAAGATAAAGACATATAACAGTTAGACAATTACTCTCTAGTGAAATTATCACTATTGACTATGTAAAGTCAAAGGTTAATATGTCGAATTCACTTATAAAATATCTAACAAGAGAGGAAATTGAAAGATCATCAAGGAGAATAGGTTAAGGTATAGGACAACACATCATGACAGTAATCCTACCTAGCATATTGGAGATCCCAAAATCTAGGTTCAAGAAAATCAAATAAAGTTATGTGCACATTCTCAAGATGAAGAAAATATTTAGAGATAAAGATAAAGTTTCAAGGGTTTAAGAATTTTTAATAATTTTTAAGTTTTGAAGATATGACTAAATAGTTTATATATAGAATTAAATATTTATAAATTACCTATATGAGTGTGGAGTTTAAGCCACATTAAGGAAAGTGAGAGTAAATGTCTATTCTTGTAATGACCCTCGAGGTTATTTTTTTATTTTCTGTGAATTTTACCATTGTCTTTTCTCGTGGTTGCATTATGCTAAATTAAGTTCAATTCCATTATTGATTCAGGAATAAACTGAAGTTTGAGTAAGTTTTTGATAAATTTTAACTTTTGAGGCTTAAAAGTGAAAATACAAAACTCTAGGGTTCGTTGGATCGGGTGGTGAACTTTGGTATAGAATGAGATCTCTTATATTTTCCATTGACTCGAGGTGTTTTGCTCATTTATTGTTTAAGTAAGTTTTATAGGCTTTAAATGAGTATCGGGTTAAATAAACTTAGAATTCATGTTTTGATGGTTTCATTGAGTCTAGAACATTAAATTTATGATGGTTCCATATATGGTTTGTTTATACGGTATTCCAAATGAATCCCAAGGGTCCATTCTGTGTATTTTTCTAAGTTTGTTTCTATTATGTTTCTGTTTTTATTACTGGATGACTTTTCTCTTAGCGTTTGCGACCTCCATGTTGTGTTTGTGAAGAGTCATGGTGATCGTGCTCCGCGATTAAGACCATGGGGTCCATGATCGCAATGTTATATATCTCTGTAATTCATGTTCACAAAAAGGTTCATGCGTTCACAAAGAGTAAGGCCATTGACTTCCGCAATCATGATGAGTATATGTTTGTTGACCTCCGTGATCATGGGGAAGGAGCACCTAGCCTTTGAACTATTAAACCCAAGCTATTTCTTTGTTTTTCAAAATATTGATCATCTTTCATTCATTTTAGTAAGAACAGAATTTTCAAGTATATCAATTGGGTAAGATTTTAAAACCCCTTTTCATTATTTTGTCATTTCTTTAGCATAAATTTTACATTGAAATTCATGGTTTTAAAACCCAAGAATGGTGGTTTAAAGAGAAATTACAAAAAATTAAAAAACTTTGATTTTGAACCTAAAATGAATTGAATTTTCATTCAAACTTGATGATTTGTTTTCCCGAGCGGTGGATAACCTGTTTGATGATAAAATTATAGTTTTCACCTTATGGGCTCAGGGTGAAATTTTAAATAAAACTTCAAATTAGTGGAATATGGGTATTGGTGGTAATTTTTTTTTTGTGTATTGTGCTTTAAAATCGATTGTTCTCCTCTAGAAGCTCTACGAAAGGGCAGAGTTCACGTTTGATAGATTTTCCTAACTTTTAAGTCAAGTTGAGGTTTTATGGTCTTTTTACAAAGTAGTGGTAGGAATTCCTAATCAGTTAATTATATTTAGGATAAATGGGACTAATGGGAAGGAAACATATCGGGTTTAAAATGAGAATTATTGTGATAGTGGGATTCGATAAACTTTTTTTGATTACCTACTTGAGCTTGATACTTGAAATGCTTTGATTTGAATTACATGAGTGAAACAAATATATTTTTGTAGTACTTGGGTTTGTACATGTTTTCAGTCAAATGTATCGGTTACTTGATTGTAATGCCCTATCATGGATTGGTTATAGATGGATATTACACTGTGGTGATGCCTTGAGATCGCTTGATTGTGTTGGGCTAGATTTGTATTGACATGCCCTTATTGACTTATTAATGCTTTATAATTTAAATAGTAATGCTCATTAAGGCTAAATTAAAACAGAAAATAGATCCTTGATAGTGATTGCCTAAGAGAGGTCGATATACTTATTTCGTGAGATAAAATATCTTGTATGAATTTCCTGAGACAATTATTTAATCGTAATAAACTAATTTTTTTGATATTTTTATTTTGGTAGCTAGTTCACTACTTGACTATTATTGAGGTGATTGGATTATTTTGATAGTGTTGTTGTGGTGGCTTGTTCCCACGGTATGGTTCTTGAGTGGGTACCTCGATAGTAAAGCTGTATGACTTATCTATCCTCCACGAGTCCTGGTATGTAAAGTGTATAGATATGCCAGCAGGTGTGCACTAAGGGAGTACATGGCATAGCTATCCCTTATGGGTCCTCGTCTGTGACATGTATTGATATGGCAATAGGTGTGTACATGGTGTAGCTAGCCCCATGGGTCCCGGTATATGACGTGTATTTATATACCAGCTGGAGTATACACAGAATAAACGTGTATTTTTTATTATTTTCATTGTGCATTGCATTGATCTTGATATCTGTCTTTGATCTGATTTATCTATCTGACTTACTACTTGAGATTATATGCCTTTGATCTAATTTATCTATTCGACTTACTAGTTGAGATTATATGACCACTTGTTAATGTCTTGAGACCACCTAATATTTTGGGATAAGTTATGATTTATCTGATTCTTACTGATAACGTGAGATTTATCTAATTACTTAATGATTACTTGGTATTTGGTAATAACTTGAGATTATTTAATTACTTGTCAATTGTTTAAGATTATACAATTTTTAGTGATGATTTGAGACAGTTGAGAGTAGTTGTTACCTTGATCTGAGACTCTTACTTGATTTTGTTGAAATATTGAGAATTTATTACTTGTTGGGATATTCTGTATTTCTATATTTGTATTGTTGTTTGACCTACCGTATATAAATTGTGTGCATATAATAGTATTGGGGGTTTGGTTAGATATTAGGAGTTCCACATCCATTTTATAGTTAGACTAGCCGAGGATGCTGCTGAGTACCATAGTTTTGTTCACACTCCTTTGTTTTTTGCACTCTTATGTAGGTTCATAGCCCAAGACTTCATGATCGACTTCTTCTTCACTCTAGGGGCATCCCTAAAGAATTTTCAAGGTAGCTGATCTTCTCATCCTCAGTTGCTTGAGAGCACTTCTATATTTTTTGTTTTATGATATCTTTTACTTATTAAAGACTATATCAACACCATGTATTGTTGTAGTAAAATCTAGTAGTGGCTTTTAACCAGTGGTAATTTTGGGTGTTATAGTTGCGGCTTCCATTTATAAATCATTTTATGTATTTATTTTTGTATTTTTTCATGTTGGATTTATTATTAGTTTGTGCTAACCTATCGAGGTGGGAATATAGGTGTCATCACGATCGAATTTTAGGTCATAACAAGTTGGTATCAGAGCACTAGGTAGGTCTCCCTGTACACAAGTCAAGTTTAGTTGAGTCTTGGTGGATTAGTGCAACGATGTACATTACTTCTCCGGAGTTATGAAACTTTAGGAAAATATCCTCTCATTTTCACTCATGTCTAGCGTGGTTGATTCACATGTACTGAGTCCTTACGTGTTTTGTTTGACAGATTGAAAGTGAGGACCAAATCCCCCTCTACTAAAAATGAACATGACAATACTGTGTATTTTGCCCTAGGTAGAGGTAGGGGAAGAGCAATAGCTAAGGGTAGGGCTAGGGGAGCATCCCGAGTCAAAGGAAGACCCAGAGCAGCCTCTCATAAGCCTGAGATTAAGGGGGTGAGGAGCAAGTTCCTCATGAGTACATGTCAACCCCATTGCTACATGACACATTTCTTAGGATTCTTGGGGCATCGGAGAGCATGGCATAGGGTGGTACACGCCATAGTTTGTAGAATAGGGACAGGGAAGACACCTTAGATCAATATGTTATTCCAGGGGTTTATGATCCAGTGGGTGATATGTCGATAATTTATGACACTTTCGATGCTCTAAACATGGGATTTTTATGTTTTACTTAAGTATGTTCTAGTAGATATGGTAGTTTTTTTTAATTTGCAGGAAACAAACCATGGAGTTCATCTGGTGATTTTTGGCTGAAATGGAAATGTTTGGGAATTTCCAGGTATTTATGGGTTGAGTTACGGACCGTGGAATCACTTCACGTCCCATAATATAATTCTTAGGATTCTTGGACATGCTTTTCCATGTTAAATATCAAGTTTTGATGGGTCACTTTACGACTCATGTGGTGGTTTGATGAATTGTAGATGGAGGCGTACTAACTGGACTAGATAGCATAGGATTTTCAAATGACAAGTTTGATGGTTGGTATTATGGGCCGACATCCAGTATGGTGATTTGTAGTATATCAGAGGCATTTTGCAAATAATGGAATGGATACAATTTCTATGACTCATGGACTGTGTTGATGACTCATGAACCTTCACTAACCCAGTTTTCCTGTTTAATTTAGGATAAGTTTTTGTTAATTCTATAAATACTCAATTTAGTTTTTTTGTCTAGGGTTTGACTTTTTGACAGCCTTTTGGGTATTTTGAGAGTAGTTTGAGATACTTTAAACTTTGGTTTTGATACTCTTGATTTATTGCAAGATTATATTCCGTTCATCTTCATCATTCATTCAATTGTCAACTTTGTGAGTGTAATTTTTATTATTCTGAATTTAATGCAAATTCTTGATATTATTGCTATAATAAATGAGTGGTTAAAACTGCCATAGTTAGGGGTGTGAGAACCACGATGAATTAACAACCTAGGGTTAAGTACTTAGTAATTCCAAATCGGTGTGCCTGAATGTATCGATGTTTTCTTCGTATTGATTACTTTTTAATGAGTACACGCGTTAAAACTCACCTTAAGGCTTATTTTCTCGGAAGAGGGGTAATATATAGGAAAGAAAATAATCAATAGAGATGTAGGTTAGTTATCTCTATCGTAGGACTTGAGATGTGATTGGGATAGTGTATCCAGGATCTAAGATTATGGTTAGTATGGAAAACTCTTTGAGTCTCAGAGATGAAGAGTGATACACACTTAATAAGTCTAGGAGGCATTTAGTTCTAATTAACTGGTCACATTCTTCATGCTAGGCACTGGA
>JBDJHY010139306.1:0-12343 GCA_039654485.1 Withania somnifera | reverse complement strand
TCCTAGAAAGGGAGCATGCCGATAATTGAAGGCATTTTTAACACAAACCCTCTTGATTCTGGGATAATCCCAGAGAGGAAGGATACTGACATTTTCTTTACCTTTCCAGCACCCATTTGCATTGCATCTCCACGCGTTGTATTGCACTCCTTGGGAATTATGAGGTGATTTTCGTTGGGTTAATTATGTACTTGTGTGATGATTTCTAGCTAGGTCTTATTTCTACTCTTTGGTGTCATTTATTACTTTACTCGCCTTAGGTAACACTCTTTTTGGTTCTATTTCTTTAGTTTGGTCCTTACTTATATTGGTTGCGTTGGAGCTCTAGGTATGTGACTCGTTTAGTCATGATCTTCCCATGGCCTAATTTTATGCATTGTTAGTAGCTTTCTTTCATACTTCTTAGCTGATACTGCACACATAAATGTTGGTCCTTCACTACACTTACTAGCTATTACTGCAGTTACCCTTTTTGGTTATACACTATGTACCACTATGCTATTTTCTAGAATTGTTCTTTACCTTGTTTATGCTTACTTTTTCCTAATCGTCCTATGATGTCTACAGGGTACCCATTGTTTCTGGTACTTATGCTACACATCTACATCTTTTCTTGATGCAGGCCATAGTGCAATTTATCAGGGAAGACACGATCATGCAGAATAACTTTGTGCTTTAGGAGATACGGTAAGCAGTTAGCATTTATGATAGCCAATCATCCTTTTATTTTCTATAGCTATCCCACTTGGAGTCTGGATAGCCATTTTGTAGTTTTTCCCCATTGTGGCTTATATTTTGTACCCTTTTTGTATATATAGATGCTCTACGACCACTATACCAGGTTCTGGGGAGTCATTTTGGGGTATGTATTAGTGTATGCCATTTTTATTTTTTCTCATCATATCCTTTTTATTTTCTTTTAAGATCCTTGGTATTAGCCCACAACTATTTCTATGGGCCAGAGTTAGGATTATCTACAGGTGAGATGTAGATGCTATCAAACTTGACTTTTCATACAAGTGTCCCCTGGATCGGAACATAGACGTCTGTATCCTATCTTCGGGAGGTTAAAGGGAATTCTTTAGGAAAGACTATCACTTCTTGACTCCTTATGTATATTGGATAGTCAGTAGGTTTTTTATCATCTTATTTGTCTCTAATCCTTGCAGATGACTTGGAAAAGGCCCTTGGTGGGTCCTAGCGGGGTTCCCGTGTGCGTTGTTAGAGTTTAGAGTCTAAGTCGAGCAAAAGGGGACCATATTACTATATATAGGTATTAGGAGCCACTCAGGCTCCCACAGGAGTTGCTATTATACTAGTCCTTTAGGGTCCCATGATTCAGAAAGAAGTACTAGGTGATGCTTCTAGGGAAGCGCCCTATAGGGACGACTCGGTTAGGTTCCATTAGGTATCCTTGAATGTATAGGACTATGCACACATGCTTCGTGAGTAGGTTAGGGGTGCTACTATGTTTTATCATACCAAGTATAATAGCATATTGGGTTTCTTCAGAGGCTTGGTCTAACCACTCCATTTGGTGATAGAATAGTTGGTACCAGCGGGACATACCTATAGGTAGATTTTTAGGCAGCTATCAACAATGGATAGATCCTTTCATGAGATCTATGGGATCAGCGAGAAGAGAGCCTTCAGCGAGTGAGGGTTCGTGGTACTCCATCTAGGGTCAGTGAGGGGAAGGGCAGTATGGGTTGTTTTATATGTGGGGTGTTTGGAACATGGGGTCATAGATTGTTCCCTTCCCCAGGCCCTGTTGTAGAAGCTGCTTGGGGTGAGTATCCAGAGTTCGAGTCTAGTTTGGTTAGCCTTATATTTGATTTTTAGGATATGTCTAGTGATGTCTGGCCCAGAATAGATGACGTGAGGGACAGAGGTCATTGCAGCAGATTCAGTTAGGTCAGTTCAGTCAGTCCATTCAGACTCTACCTTAGCAGGCTGATAAAGCCTAAGGTATTTAGAGTGGTCAAGACTGTCAAGGAATTTCTAGTGGGTCTTGGCCATTAGGGATTTAATGTCGGGGTGGCCTGAGGTGCACAAGTGGTGATTCCCACTGAGGTAGAGGTTGTGGTTGTTATGAGTGTAGGGAGCTAAACCATTATTCTATAGAGTGCCCTCAGTGTAGGACCATTCAATCAGCATCAGTTACTGCCTCGCATCAGCAGCTAGTTGGAGTAAGTAATAACTTTGGTAGTTTGTGTTTTGCCTCGCATCAGGTTAACCGACAGAGCTTACTAGCAGTTTATCGTTCTTCAATTCGTGGTAGTGGGAAAGATTTTTTGGGAGAGCTACCTCCGAGCTCTGGTTACGGTATGGATTTATTTTGTTCCCTGCCTAGTTAGCTTTTGTTGATTTGGGCATAACTCAGACTTATTTTTATTTTGTGTTATTTGTACTAGTTGGAGTGACCTAATTTGTGTTTTTGAGGTATTATAGACTGGGTTTAGGTCTTTTTATAGCCTTTATATTGTAACCCTTGGTTATGTGGCATTTGGGTGGCACCTGGGTTGTGACATCCATAGGCGAGCTGGATCTTGCCCATTACCCCAGAAGATACCTGTGGGGACTTATTAGGCTATTGTCCTGTGATTCAGGGACTGAGTTCCTTTGTTAGGTGGACCATGTTATCTTCCAGATAAGATTTTTTTATCACCCTCATCTTTTCCTACCCTGAGTGGTGGATAGTGATCGTAGAGTACTTTTGTTCCCCATTTTGAGAAAAAACCTAGGAGGGATTTGAGTTGTTCGGCTAGCTTAGACTGTAGATACTGTGAGATGACAAATTTAGGCTTCTGCGATGGGAGGGCCCTAGTGAGTTGTTGGGCATGGGTAGGTTATCCTGCTCTCCCTAGATTTGAGATTGTTTTATTATATTTATACCTTAGCTATGACTCGTGTATCTTGGAAGATTGATAGGGGTCCTTAAGGCCGTGCTAGTCAAGGACTTCTTCAGTCTAGTCAATAGTCCCTTAGGGATGTCTACTAGTATTGCAGGTTTGAAGTTCTTTATTCTTGTAGGCAGGTGTCCTGTTATCCAACAGTGATCCGTTTTAACCGAGCTATTTAATATTTATAGATTGTGACTTACTCTATATTTAACTTTCCTTGAGTTGTTCTAGAAGACTAAAGATTTCAGTTACTATGAATGCCTGACTCTTCCATTCTGTTGGTCTCTGCGGTTCTAAAGTGATTGCCAGAGCGTTATCTTTACCCTTTGCTATGTCAGAGTGAAATGTTGTTGGCTTTTTTCTCTTGGGTTCCCTCGTTTGTAATAACTTATACATGGACTTTGTTCTACAGATCTACAATGGTTTTGGTAAATGATAATGCTCTATTTATGGTGTATCGGGGTTGTAGTATCCTAGAGGAGTTTGTATGCCCAGTTATATTATTTATTTCCGATCTTACTTAGCCAATTGATGCAACCGTATAGGTTTGACCCATGGGAGAGGCTACTAGATTAGTTCTTTTGTGATTATTAGGATGTGACCAATGATTGGCTTATGTTGGGTAGTGATTATGTTTCATGATTGTGTTCCTTGTATGAGGGCCAAGAGACTTTCTGGCTATAAGCTAGGGGCACTATATGTTAGCGGGTCATGGATAGCTGGAGATTTCCTCTATTCCTGGTTGGTGATGATCATTAGCTTGGGTTGTTAGATTCTAAATAATACGATGAATTGGTTTGTTACATTGTGTTGTTATGAGAGGACGATATCTTAGCATATAGCCGCGATTGGAGGCTAACGTTAGTGTGTGGATGGTATGACAAGTTGAAATGGGGTGGTTGTTTCCCTTCCATTTCAGTTGTTTTTGAATTGATTCCTGGTTGATTTTGATGATCGGTGTTTTGAAATTCACTGTGGACTTAATTCCAAGCTGAAAAAGGGTTGGCCTAGCAGAAAGGGTCAGCCTCCCTTAGGGGTACCAACTTTTCGTTAATTGACGGTTGGTGTGATCATACCTAAGGAGGTTGTGGTTTTGGGGCATCTTCTACGAGGTTTTATAGTCCTAAAAGAATATTACGAGTAGACATTGTTCCTTGAAGTTCCAAAATTAATGACTTGGTTCAGACCTTTGTTTTCAACATCCATTATGCCAGATATTCCATACGTTTGGAAATAGTGGGGATATGTAGGGAATAGTCTGACTTTAATGTTTAGGTGGTATTTAGTTAATGTGAGATCCCAGTTCTAGATATTTCGGACAGTGATACCTGATGCACATCTTGATTTGCTAAGGAATATATGTATCTTTCCACCCATAAATTGATAGCTAGAGTGAGAGGATAGTTTAGATAGTATGTTGTATTGAATCCCTATTCCTGAGTGAGAGTAGGAGCAGAATATCATTGATTTCTTTTAGGACACCTTCATATTTCTAGGGTTCAGGGTTGTGTATGGATCATTTTAGATCAACTAGCAAATCTACTCACTGGGATGTCGAGGGACTGATTGTCTGGATTATTCAAGAGATTGCTCAACTATTTTAGGTGATAGCTTCTATAACATCAGATAGGGGGGTGCCCAATGAATTTCCTAATTTTTTAGGACAGTACGGCATGAGATGGGTACAGTGACAACTTGAGTGCGTCTTTTCGGCCACAGACAGACAGGCCATCTGAGAAGATCATCCAGATTGCAGATTAAAAAGTACGACATTATGGAGAGTTTGCCTCCGACTCTTAGATAGGACTTTAGATAGCGCAGAGTGGACAAAGATACCATGCAGAGTAAAGGCTTTGCATTGTAAGTTAGCACCGAGGACTTGAGGATTATGGGCAGCTAGGGCCTTAGGAGATTTTAGAGTAGATCAGTAGGGTTACCTACCGGTTGGTCGTACCTTCAGAATTGTGCCAGTGCACCCTATTTCATCCATATCTCTGTGCCTTATTTCTATATACCAAATTCATCCTGCACCTTTTGTCATTAGTCAATTTTGTTGGACGATTGATTAGTTGGTATCAGACACTTCGAAGCCACTATTTATGGTAAATATAGACGGATCGGGTCCAGAACTAATTTGTTGGGTGGGTGGTCCAATTGAGAAGGTCGTTGATAGTTAAGAAGCATTGCCTATATTGTTAGACTTGTGTTTATTCCATATTTTGGGTATTCCTTCTTTCTTAAATTTTACAGACAAATGACTATGACCTAGATGACTTGAGGCCTTTTATTAATATAGGGTATACGGGTCGAGTCTGAGCTTTGACATTTCTGCCCTAATTATTATACCCTAGATGGTTTTTTATGAGGTTTTGCATGCAGGTTCTATTCTTTTTACGGGCCTTATCATCCTGGGTCTCTATGCTTAGGGCATGATACGTAACCCGAGGGAGAGGTATATTGAGAGTAGTGGTATATGATTCGAGTCCTCTGTGGTTCCTTCCTTGCGTGCTTTACTATTGTGGAATCTACTTTTTAGAACCTCCTTGCATTGCATTCTTTCGTGCTTTTTTGTACCTTTAAGGCTTACTGGGGAAGTCACATTAGGTTCTTTATATTCCTGTTTGTATCGGCAGGTAGTATGGGATGCCACTAGGTTTTGTCTGCTAGCTAAAATTCTTGTTGTATCATATATGCTGTTGGTGTACTTCATAGATTTCCATGCTTTCCTTTTTAGCTACTATGTCATTACATTTGCATGATTGCTGCTCCAGGTACGTATCATTGTGCTCTTGATTTTCTTGTGACTTAGGTTTATTGATAGTTGATCTTTCACAGTGTGTGCTGCTGGTTATCACAATTGCTCTCTTTTTGTCTAACATTTCTGTGCTATTGTCTTACTTGCTTATGATTGTACTTTACTTTATTTATACTTTCTTTTACCCGGTCAGTCTATGATGCCTACTAGGTACCCGTATTTTTGGTACTTATACTGTACTTGTACATCTTTTTCGTGATGTAGACCCGAGTATGAGTCAACAGGGAGGACATGATTGTGCGGGCTAGATAGGAACAACCTTAGAGACACGGTGAGCATTTGGCGTTTAGGCTGGATGGTTCTCCTTCTGATGCAATGCTGTCCTAGTTTTGATTCAAGATAGATGTTTGTAATTTTTTTCCCATAACGGGTTGTATCTTGTTTTGTTCTGTTTATATAAATGATTTACATCCATGATACTAGGTTCTGGGGGTTTGCTTTCTGTGTATTGTTCTATCTTGTTCTGTACTTTATTATATCTTCTCTTCATTTATTTTCTTTTCTTCTTTTGGCATTGGCTATTGGCCCGTCATTGATCACTCTAGGCCAGTATTTAGCCTCGCACATATGTGAGATATAAATGCCATCACAACTCGATTTTCAGGTTGTGACATAAATTTTTACTACCATTTTTTTACAATTCAAGGACTTTTACGATTATGGAGCGGCTAAGGAGTAATATTTAGAAAGTGGATCAAGAATATGAAGGGAATATGAGGAGGGTGAATACAGGAAGAGAATTAACTGCTGCTAATATGCTGTTTTGATGGTTTAATTTATTTGGGTTCTTGTTACCAGTGTATCTTCTGAAAGCCTTTAAGTTATAGAGTGCTTGGTACTGAACATCGCTTTCTCAGTGACAATATTAGAAGATATGATGATGCTAGATGGAACCACCATACTTTAAATATTGCTAGTTATTGTTGATTTTTCTAACGTTGAGTTGTGGTACCTATGATGATGGTGTATATAACATGGCTAGTGTTTCATCAGTTTCATTGATGGTGTGATAATGGGGAGGTGATGGTATGATAGATTTTGATGGTGGTGCTTTGCTATTAGTTGTAACAATGAAAGAGAAGACCAAAGAAAAAGAAGAATATGACGATGATGAAGAAGACGAAGAAAAAGACTGCAATATATCATAAAGTGCTATAATGTATCATGAAGGATGGTAATATATCATGTATAAAGCAGACCACCGATTTATCATGAATGACTGCAATGTATCATGAAGAACAACAATTATCATGAAGACCACAATGTATTATAAAGTATGAAGAGTGCAATTTATTATGATGTAATGTAATGCATCAGAATTGGATATGTATACAAGAAGAACAGAATGTATCACTAAAATACGTAATTAAGAAAAAGGTTGGGAAAGAATGTAATTAGCTTATAAGCAGTTGAGATTTATGTTGTTTTTTCATAAATAATAAGTTCAATGGGCTGGCAAGTTGTATAAATTTTCCCATTTGTGATTCTGTCACTTTCACTTTTAGCTTTATTTTACGTTAGACATTTAAGTTTTACCCCTCATAATAAATAACTAAATAACTATTTTGAGGGGTAAAAATTTAAAATTTTAATATCATAATATTTTATAATTCATTTTATTAGAAGAATAAAAGTTAAAAATCAATTCATTTGAAGGATAAAACATTTAATTTTATGCTTATTTTTATCTCAATTTGATTGTATATACTACGTAAAAAAACAGTTATATTCATTTTGCAATATATAATAATTAAACTTTTTCATTTAATAGTCATAGTATCCAAATCATTTTATGCATAAGTCATCTAACATAATATATGTCACCTTTTACTAAGACCAAATATGATATAACTTTACTTATCAAAATTATAAAATAGATATAAAAAATCACCTATTATAGTATTTTTATCTTCGCTAAAAACATAAACTTAAAAATTTAATATTCTTGCTCGCTCACTCATATCTCACTCACTTAGTCTCACCCTTTGGCGCCTATACATTTTTAAAACATCCACAACAAGTTAACAAACAAATAAAAATTAGCAAACTCTCCTATGATTAGAGAATTTGAAACCCGACCATATATCAATGCACAATCACACTTATCATCTTATTTCTAGCATATGTCACTAGATACTCTTCTCAAGTACAAACCCACCTAGCTTTCATTCCATAGGAGTGTGATGATAGCATTGAGAATGAGATACAAGTACAAGCTATTATTAAAGAGGAGAAGGAATCAATAGCTCGGAGATTACAATTCATATGGAGTCTAATTAAATAGGAATGAAGGTAATATGATGAAATATGTACCTCCCTAACTGAGGATTGGAGTTGTAATTATAACTATAGAAGAGGATGACATTAAGACTCAAATGAAATAATGGTAAACAACACTTATAGGATATGTTATTAGCGAAGCACCTCACAAAGACCAGATGGAGAAGTATGCATATCAAATGTGGAACTTTGTAGTTAAACCTATGATTTTATGGCATGATGAAGGATATCAGATATACAAATTCTAGTCGATTAAAGATAAGGAGAAGTCCTTTAAGTTGGTCCTTATTACTATAACTTTAGACCTATAATACTTAAAAAATGGGAGTTAAATTTTGAGTTTGACTAAGAGATGCTAAGTGTGGAATTATCTATAGGTTATTGATTAACAGAAGCACTAAGAAAATTAGCTACTAGCTAGTGCTCCAGGAAGACCAATTTACATCGATGGATTCACGGCTAAGTCTGAGAAGATTTTCTATGCAAGGATTTTAATTGAAGTAGATGTATCCTAGCCCTACCTGATGTTGTCATGGTTTAATCTACACTAGGACACCTAGATTTAGTAATAAATGTCTTATATATAGCCCTAATACCGAAGAGTGATGGTATAGACAAGGTGCTTGTTCAAAGGCATCAAAGGAACCAATGCATGAGCACATCATGCATAAGACTAGAATTAGGAAGAATAGGCCACCCAAGCAAGTGTGGAAGCTCATGGAACAGGAAGAAGGAGAGGCAACTACCAATGCTATAACTGAGACACATGAGATAAGGGTCCCAATCAGATCCAAATAAGTTCCTATGGAAAGAGAACTGGGTCAAAGTGGAAATGAGATGGGAAGTTCAAGACCTAGTAATGTTGTGCAATATAGTCGCGTGAGAATGAGATGGAAAGTTCAAGCCCTAGTAATATGGTGCACTATAGTTGTTGTACTGTCTCTTAGGGGTGCAGGGGAATACAGATGATAAAACTATTGATCGTAGGGGCAGGTTCATACCATCCAAAGACAAGAAAAGTAGATTGTGATGGAAAATTACATGGTAAGAATTCAGAATATTACAACATTAGTGCTGGCAGCTCTATGCCATTCGTTCCATCATGATTGTAGGATGGCTGTATAAAAGTCAAAATGGGGTCAATACAAGTTACCCACAGTGGCCCACCAAAGTGGAAGGCCTGGTCCACTATGGAAACCTCCCACTCAATAATGGTTGAGGGAGTTTTCCCCATTAACAGGGCCACGACTGGTTTAGCATAATGGGTGAGCCCACTATGACAACCTCCCTCATTCACAGATTCTGCAAAGGCATCTGTTACTAAGGGTTGTTATATACATCATATCTGAGGGATAACAAAGGTGCAAAATATTCTTGGAATTCTCTTAAGCTTGTTTACTAACTTAAGCATCGAAGAGCTACCCCGGGGACCACCCTGAGCCTTGTTTTGCAGGATTCTTCTTAATTTGTTGCTGCACTACCACCTACAGTCAGGATTCCTTTCAATTACTTTATTGGTGATCTTTCGGGATTCATCAATTAGCGTCGTCTATGGGGAATTCAAACAACTAAGTCACTAAGAATCAGCCAAAAAAAGCATGTTGGAAACCAGAAGCAAAACAACAGGAGCTGGCCCAAGTGCTAGTACTCTGGTATGAGGATGACCTGCTAAAAAAGATCGAGGGCGGGGACGACCCCGGGCTCATGCCGACCACCCAAATAGAGGCCCCTCCTGACATCAGCCTCCCGCTGACGCTCCTTTAGAGGCTACACAGAAGTTTTCCACTGACCACCTGGAGTTATTCTGGCAGTGGTACAAGTAATAATCAAAGGTTCAGGGCGTAATCCCTTAAAGCTCTAAAGTGGCTCATTCTCCAGGAGGGTCTTCCCGAGGAAAGTACGAATCAGAGGACTCACTCTCAAGTGATGAATGCCCATTTCACCGAAGGCGAAGCATTCACCCTCCACATGATCAACCCCGGTGTCATAGACTGAGTCATCAAAGACCATGAAGTAACCTGGGGGAGAGTCGGGAGAGAGCCCCCAGCCTGCCTATATACGAGATGAGGTAGACCGGCTTCTAAGCTGCGATAACCTCGAATCCACAGTCTCCCAGTTTAATGAGAGGATAATAAGCACCCCTCTCCCTTGGGGGTTCAAAATGACAGTGTTGAAGTACGACGGTAGTACTAATCCTAGCAATTTCATATTCATATTTAGGTTCGAGATGTTGAACCGGTGGTGCAACTAAAACCACCTGTGTAGGGTTTTCCCCAAACTGCTGGTGGATCGAGCTCATATATGGTTTGATGATATGCCTAAGAATAGAGAAAACTCGCTCAGGGAACTCACTAAGCTCTTTCTCACCCGCTTTTATTAGAGGAAGAAGGCGGTAAAGAGCGTAACCGATCTTCTAAACGTGAGACAATGAGGCAATGAGACTATAAGCACTTACCTGAGGTGCTTCACAGAGGAAAGTCTCTAAACAAAGGGAAAAATAGACCAGCTCGTTATCTCTCCTTCTTGAGTGGGCTTCAACCCGAGTTCCTCTACACCAATCTCAGGAAGAACCCACCCAAGATGAAAATGATCTATTCAAAGTAGTACAAAGCTTCGCAGTAGCTGACGAAGCAAACAAAAAGAAAAACAATCAACAGGCTAGAGAAAAAGCTAGGCAAAAGCAGGTCCCCAGCAAGGAGCGTCTTTGAAAGGCTGGACAAAAGGAAGGGTGGAACCCAAATTCACCAAAGGGAGCATGACTCTGTTGTCAAGGACTAGGTCAGAAATCCTAGCACTTTATCATGACGTGTTGAGGCTTCCCCCAGCACTACAGGAACCTCCTCACAAGCACTTGAGGAACTATTGGTGCCATTACCACAACCACTACGGTCATGACACAGAAGCATGTAAAGACTTTATGAGGTAGATTAAAGAGTGCATCAGGCAAGGTATGCTGACACAATACACCTCATCGACCGTTGAGCCCTCCCGAAGCCATTTAAGAGACGATCGAACAGGCTATGGACACAACTCGGGAGGCCAAGGTTCAAACCAGTCCCACAAAAAATGGAATCCCGTACCAAAATATCACTCTAGATACCCAACCAGTGATATCAGGGACAACAAAATTACGCCAATCCCAACCATATCCCTGTGGCCCAGAACCAGTAGCCCGGTAGCATAAGCCAAACTCCTGTAATGACCCTCAAGGTCATTTACGTAAATATATAAAATTTTTCATTATAGCATTTCAGTAGTTTTTCCAAGTCATTTATGACTTGCTGGGACCGACAGTTCAGATCCCTGGCTACTCAATCTAGAAATATCTCAAATTCCCTATTTTAGAGCCTAAAACTAAGTAATCATTGATCAATGTCAACTTTCCTTCAATACAATCTCGAAATTTAATTTTGACAGTTCTTTTATCTCCGGAATACCAAACAAAGTCAAGATTGACCTTAAGTTTGTTTTTTGGAGATTTCATTTGCAAGTTATGCGAAATTGTGGAATTTGTGTAAGTTTTAGCCTAAAAGTGGAGCTTGGGGTGGTAATTTGATGTTTGGAGTGTCAGATCAAAATTCTGATACTTTTAGCAGCTCCAAAATGATGATTTTAGGCTAGGTGAGGTGCTGATATAATTTTTGGACTTGTCATTGCACTTTTGAGTCGTTTTGTGGAAAGTTGGAAACTTTCTTGCCTTGGTAGGGGTGTAGTTCACTCAAAAGACCTCCTATATCATTTTTGTCGATTCCTTTGAGTCCAAATATGTTTTCCACTCAAAAAACATATATGGTTTGTCAAATTTAGACCTTTTTTTTATTTCTGAAACCCCGTTTGAAAATTCTCAGAAATTGTTGGTTTTTGGTGCAGGCTTAATCCTTCGCGATCACGAGGCCTTTGGTCGTGATCGTAATGAGCAATTTTCAGTTACTCTTCTTAATCGCGACACGTTTGGCCACGATTGCGAAGGGAAAAATTCCTGCCAGTCATATAAAGACTCCTGCACGACCCAAACTTGATTTTTTAGCAAAAACACTTTGTTTTAACCCGTTTTTAGCGGAAAACCTCTCAAAAACATCATTCCAAGCCTAAGAAAAACTCCATCATCATTTCTATTCGATTTCCTTCACGTTTTGGGTAAGTTTTCTTCGTTTTAATTCCTAAGTTTCTTTATTTCCTCCATTAATGAACCCAATTGATGAAGTTAATTAAATTAGTCTTAATCCATATTTTTTTGGCGTAATTCTTTGTTTCCTAATAGAATCTGTTCCTAGTATCGTTAATAAACCATAATTCCTTTGTTTAATTAATAAAGATTGAATCTTTGACCCCGTTAGGGTCAAAT
>JBDJHY010139297.1:0-13256 GCA_039654485.1 Withania somnifera | reverse complement strand
TTGGGGCAACTACTGAAATGCTCTAAGATGTAAGACACTGTATATTTATCATAAATGACCGTAAGGGTCATTACAATAGAAAAATAGACATAATGAGCAAACGAACGACAAGAACTGAACCACCGGTTCCAATAGGTCTAAATGACTTAGGGTTGCTACAGAAAAGCTATATGATGCAAGGAAATGAAAAAAACAAAAAAATTATTGTAAGGGTCATTAATATGTCCCCTACTAAAAAAGACTTTCACCAAGAAAGTCATAACAAGGGAATACCTAAAAGGTCAAATAAGTGCAGATACTTAGATCCCAACTCACTCTTGATCTCTCAAATGGACTCCTCCATGAAAAGATCTCTCTAATGAACCTTAACCATAGAAATATCCTGAGATCTCAACTCCTTACCTCTCTATCCCAAACCAAAACTGGTTCTTTAATAATTAATAACCTCTTATTTACCTAAATAGAATCATAATGGAGCACATGCGACTCATTTGGGATATACCGTCTAAACATAGAAATATTAAACATCATATGAATATCTAAAAACACAGGAGGCAAAGCTAACTTTTAAGAAACACTAAGAATATTAAAAGGGAAAATTTACCGGAGGCTGAGCTTGACCCTCTTCCCAAACATTATCATGTCTTTCAGGGCGATATCCATGGGAAGACCCAATCACTAACACTGAACTCTAAGGCATGCTGATGGAGTTCTGAATAAATCTTTTGTCTACTCTAGGATTTATGAAGTCTATCATGAATTAATCGAACTTTGTCCATAGAATCTCGAAGTAGATTTGTACTTTGCAATATTTTAAGACCTATAGAACCAACCAATTGGAGAATGAAACCATCTACCATACAAATCTTAAAATGAGTCATTTGAATACTGGAATTGTAGTTGTTGTTATACGTAAACTCCTCCAAAGCCAAATGCTAGTCCCAAGAACCACCAAAATAAAGAACACAAGCCCTTAACATGTTTTTCGAGACTTGGATGGTCCTTTTGGATTGAACATCTATCTAGTGATGAAATATTATGCTAAGATGAACCTCAATACCTATACCATCACTAGATATTTCATCACTAGACGTGTGAACTGGGTACTGCAATTAGTTTTGGTTCATCAAAACTGACGTGTGAACTGGGTACTGCAATCAGAGATGATAGATAATAGAATACCATGAAGTCTGACCACCTATGAAGGTAAATAAAGGTTAACTTATCCACACTATAAGAAGTATGAAATGGAGTGAAGTGTGAAGACTAGTTAGCCTATAAAAATAACCCAAATCAAATCATATCTACAATGAGTCTATGGCAAGCTTGAAATAAAATCCGTAGTGATAAATTCCCACTTCCACTCAAGAATGGGAAACATGACCACTAGATTTCCCCTACTGTTGATGTTGAGATGGAGTCCTACACCATGAGCCAGTACCTCTACCACCACTCCTCAACCACTAAAGTAAACCTGATAACATGGTCTCTTCTTCTCCCTAAATCTCTTATATCCTCTCCAGGAACACTAGTAAATATGAACAAACCTTAAAATTTTACCCAATGATTGCTAATCAAAGTCAGAGATACTTAGATGGGTGGTACAGGTAGAATCACAGATGAAGTATACATTACAGGTGTTGAAGAAGGATAAGGTGGTGCTGGAGGCACTTGAATAGGGAAGGATAAAATCAATGGGTAAACACTCAATACCAAGGGCACTCCCAAATTATAAGTACTTGATCCTAGTGGAACAGTTGGACTATAAAAAATCTGGGGCTGAAGTCTGTATTCCACTTATCGGTTGGTGCAACATACCCAATAATTGTATCAAAAATCCTCTCACATATGGAGGAATAACTAGAACAAAGTTGATATAAAAAATGGAGTTAGGGCTTGTAAAATGACGACTGATGAATTAGTACATGCTTAAGCTCAACATTCAAAACACTTATTGGTGAAACATCTCTAGTTGGGGTCACTACTCTTGCACACGCTCAACCTCGGCCCTTACACGGGCTCAATGATAACATCCAAATGCACTTCTCGTTTTAGAGTCATCATAATCGTTATGCTTAAAGCTACCCAACTTAGAGTTGGGGTCGAATCCTTGGGGAATAGAGTTATAGTTTAACTTATAAGTGTTGACAGTCATTCTCATTTGCCCAATTTATACCTATGTGATATATTTACATAACCTAAATGGAGGGGGGTGTTTCATTATCATGAGTGGTCCAGCTATTCCAATATATAAATTCTAAAATCAAATGAATGCTAGTTTGATTGTGTAATATATCAAGGATAGAGAGATCTTAGGGGTTGTGCTGCTATGGGGTCTAGATGTGCATTGAATACTCTTTACTAGCTTTTTTTCAACAAGAGTGCTGGATAGATGAGGTTTACACTAGAGTTGCATTCTTTCAACCTACAACCCTACTATGCTATAGTTTTCTCAAACCATGAAGCATATCTTTTGAAGATCCACCTCTAAATCTCAAGTACTCAACCTATCTCTAGTGCTAACCATTACATGAAATGAAATTTTCAAGTTCCTGCTTCTATTTCTTGTTACTAGTTCCTTTCATTCTTTCTCAAGTAATAATGGAAACAAAGTATTTGGGGTTTAAAACCCCTAAACTAATCTACAAACAAGAAGTAAATAAAAGATCCATATCCAAAAGTTGAGGTTAGAAGCTAAAGTTGAGTATCCAAGCACACTTAAGCTCCCATTCATGCACACCCCTAAGACATAGAGGATTAGCTACTCATATCCATAAAGTGAGAATAAATACCCATGTTTTCTATCTCATGCTCTGCCCTTAATACTCTATTCCCATCTCAACAACTCAAAGCACCACCAATAAATACAAGGAATAAAATCAAATTAATCACCAAGTCTACCACAAAACTAGGGTTTTCTTCTTTTCTTTCAAGGAGTTAACCTTCTGCCCCTTTACATCATTCAAAAAAGCTATTTATATGCCTTATAAAATATCAAAAAATAAAAAGATGCTTTTGCCCATCGATGCACAATGTGCAAATTGCACAACGCATTGTGCGACCGCACAATTAATTATGCGATTCACACAATTGAACCACATAACCGACAAAAAAAGGTGCGACTCTTTTGTTCAGTTCTCCTATGATTTGTGCGGTCGTAAAACCTATTGTACGATTCACACAATTGATCCGCATAACTAATCAATGTGTTGTGCGGTTAAATTGTGCGATTTCAACTCAATTGTGCAATTCCCTTTTGATTTGTGCGGTTTCATCCTTGATTGTACGGTTCACACAATGTTGTTAGTGGCTCGATCTTTCTCTTAATGGTGCTGGGTCCTTATGGAGAACATGTATTCTCATTGTTTGACATGTTTGATCTCTCATTTTCTCCAATTCCCTGTGGCCTCATTGTTACTGTAATTTTCACACTTAGGCAACTCATTAGAACTAAAACCTATCATCAACAAGATTTTATGAACAATATTTTACGATTAAGAAAGCGATAAGTTGGTATTCCACCAGCTTATCAAAACCCTAAACTTAAACTATTGTTTTCCCCAAACAATGAGAATGAATGCTTGAATATGAATAGATACACATTGAGCTTGAAAATTTCAAGTAGGGCATGACCCTAGGCGACTCACTTGCTAAGGACTCCTATACTATGAGATCCTGATTTCTTAAAATACCCATCAGGAGAGGAAACTTTGATTTGGAAAATGGGGTCATGTCCATAACTCGATCTACCTGCCAACCAAAACACTCAAACACTACTCACTTGAATTGCTCTACTTTCGCGCTTGTCATTTGCATTCAAGTTCGTTTATTGAATTAGCGGCTGAGCTACTCTTTAAGAGGTCAAAGTACCACTCACAAAAAAAAGATAGCATCCCCTATTCGATGATTTTTCTAGCTACTAGCCACTCACTCTCAGAAAGATGTTCATATGCCCCTGGTAGGACCATAGGCTTGCCCGATTTGTAAATCTCTACTAATATAGTCTGGCTGGGTATTGAATCTTCTAGGACTTGCGATTTATGTGTTTGGTGTGAACTTGATGTGGGTGTAAAGCTGATGTGGGTTTTGAATCTTCTAGGACTTGCGATTTGTGTGTTGGGTGTGAAGCTAATATGGTAGGCGAGTTTGGTATAGAGAGATGATACTTACTTTTCTTGTGCTTTCTTTAACCCTCCTTTAGCTGATACTTCTTTGTAACTAGGTTTTGACAAGATTTTGTGGAAAAAGAACCTTGAAAATAATAAACATTTATTTATATGTATGTACATATATTTATGTATATAAAAGTAAATTTTTAGGTCCTTTTTCCTGCAAGATGCATTCTTTGGGCTAGCTCTGAGGTGTCACAATTTGTGATTATACCTTACTGATTATAGTATAGCAGTCAAAAAGGGTTTTACACTCGAGTGGGTTGTCTAGGTTATCAATAGGGGTGTGATCTATTTAGGTAGGAAGGTGGTTTCAAAGAGGGCCTAGAGTCATTTTCTAAACCAGGTTCAGATTAGAATTTCACCTTAATTCACAATTCGGGAAAGTTCTGGCCTATGTCAAGGCGAGTGAATTTACCAAGACCTCACTTCACAAGGTGCTTCGTCCCTTATTTTTTTCCCTTCCCTCAGCTCAATCAACATCCTTGAATTCAATTCACTTCCAGGAAAGTTAAGCTAAGTGACAAAAAATTGAGTTCTCATGCATGAGAGATTGGCCTTGTATTGAGTGTTAGTTTCACTTATTGGGCTGCACATACCCATTTCTCAAATATTTTCTTCCAAGGGTATATTTTCATTTCACGAACTTATTACATTCTACCTAATGCATGCAAACACGGCATTTTCTCTTAAGAAGGTTGCTTAATTTCATCTATCATAGGGGGATTGCCACCTGGTTCAACTCTAATGATAGGGGAATCAACTTTGCTCATTGGGAATGAACTGTAGTAGAAAGAGAACCCTCATATTTCATTCCTACTCTACATGCACCTTTAGTGACACCAAAATGGAAGATCATGAGATGTGCATGACTTGCAAATTCAATGGCTTGATAGGAGTGTATCCTCCCACACAAGCTTCTTTCTCAGTAACCAATAAGACAAGATAACATCTTGATCACACGGGATTACTAAAGCAACACTGAATTAATAAAATGACATAAATAAGATAATTGTTGCTCTAACATGAGTGACCAAACAAAACGGACAGATTAAACCTGCCCTTACATGGGCGAACAAACTAAGTACTTAAAATAGAACATGCCCTCACACTAGTGAAAAAAACCATTAATAAAACAAAACAACTAAAAGAAAGCAGTTATAAGATGCCCACACAAGGGCCCCACTAGCATTATTGTTCACTTGCCCTCCACGGGCTCATAAATAATAGTATTCAAGAAGGCAACATATCACAGTAGAAAGAAAGAGAGATCACAACTCCATGTTCCACCTAGCAGTCATTACAAAGAGAGTAACCCCACCCCCTAACAAAATGGAAAACATTGTCCCTAATGCAACCAAAATAGTAAGAGCATAGGTTAGAACTCCCTATAGAAATTATTGCTGCAATGGCTAGCTAGCAGGGCAAAAGAGGCTAATTAGATCATTACCAAAGTTATGGGATCCTTGAGGTGGTGCGCATGAGCTTAAAAAGGCCCATACTTGTATATTTTCCTTATCCACCAGTGAGAGTTGCCTAGCTATCTCAATTTATTGCTCCTCAGTTAGGGTGTCATCACCACCATGGGGATCCTGCATGCCTGTATTATCCTCCTCATTGGCCAAAATTCCAGCAGTACCTGTAAGATTCTCATCCATCAGGTTATCTAAATCAAAGGTGAAGTTAAAGTCCTATGTTTTATTGAGGCTCCTTCAAGCAATACAACCTCTCTTTCCAGTAATTTTACTTGGACACTTGATTTCTCAAAGGTTGCAGTGCTTTGTCAACTGCCTTTTTTATTATTTCAGGCATCTTCACCATTAGTTGGGCAAGTTAAAGATGACTGGCTCCACGAACTCCTCCCCGTGGTGTGGGAGGTTGGGTTGGCAGTACCGTAGGCTAGGTCCCTTAAATAGTGGATGGACTTATGGTGGCAGTGGCTAGCTGTTGTGACGGGTGGCTGTTAGCGGCAGGCTACTCATCTGGGCTCGGGGTCCAGGCAATGGAATCCTCATCACCATTTTCTCCCAAAATAGAAGGAATCTCCGAACTTGAGCAATACTTTTTGAAAACTGGGTCTTCGTCCTAGTTGGATGCTAGGAAAATCCTAGAATTAATAGTCATGATTCTATCCAGTCCTCGGATGACAGGTACGGAGGCATTATGGCAAAACATAGAGATCAACATTGGAAAAGAGTACCGACACTCATATTGGTGAGTCCGAATACTGATCTCCTCTACGATGATTTTTCCTACATTAATGGGTACACCAGTCATAATCAAAGCAATAAGGATGCACTTTTGGATAGAGGTCTTGTTACCATTAGAAGTCGGTCTCAACCTTGAGCAGATAAAGCTAAGAAAGTTTTTTGTCTCAATTTTTAAATCCCTCTTGTAGATCTCTCCCCTGGAGGTTTCCCACAAAAGGTCTCCCATAGCAATGATACTGGCAACCCATCTCTACTGATCCTTCGCATTTGCTATCTTTGCCTGGTATGTGGTGTCCCTGGGCCCTTTGATGCCAAATAGGATATTATTGATCTCCTTTGAAGAACAGTCCACTTCGACTTCCCTAATCAACACACTGGACTGTGGAGAATGCTTTGAGGGTTTTTTGTTCTATGCACTGAGACTTGTAAGCTATATAGAATTCTCAAACTAATTCTAGAGCATACTTGGTGTCTGTCTTAGTGAATATTTCCTAATTTCATTCCCGGAGTTGGCATTCAATATCAGGGAAGAGTCCCTGAACCCTCTTTAAGTTGAAGCACCACTCCTCACTGAATCTGTTGCAAAGACCATCGCGGTTTATTTTCTCTATTTCGTGAACATCGAACCTGATCACATCATTTACAGCTTGTTGATCATCACTTGTTAGACCCTTTCCTTTATCACTTTGTGCAGTTCGTGAAAGGTTCCTTCGTAGAGGTGTCATATCTATAATATCATGTTAGACAGAGCAATACAAACACCCAACCTATGAGAATATAGTGCAAGGGAGTTGGGATGGTCGGGCGCATGCACCTTAATATGCGAATCATACAATTTATTATGTGACCGTATAATTTGATGTGCAAATCTCACATTGAAGACGCAAATTGCATTGCTTCAATGTACAAATCGCACAATCACTTGTATGATCTCACAATTCCATGTGTGAATTGTATATTGAAACCGCACTTGTATGACTTATTTATAGAGAATTTAATTAGCATGGACCAGCTAAACTTATTGGCAAATGTGAGAACAACATGTCATGATCAAGTCAGTTAAACTAGTCAGAGTTTGCTCCCACTAGTTTTCCCTTTTCTGTTTTATCATTTCCTCAATTTCAAGTGATCTTAAATTTCCCAGAACGTATGGTATTTTGAAGGATTCTGCAAAATATCCCTATTTTTTGAGTCAAATATGGTATAGTGACGACACCTGGTAATTTTTTGAACGCCATTACATAAAAAATGTAAGGGATTACTTCAGACTTTATCCCCCCTCCATAACGTGATGACTAAGATCAAGTGTGGCATAGACAACGAACAAGGGTAATGGGGATTGGGAATTTTGTGGTTTCCCAAATGAGTTTAAAAACATAAATTAATACAATGTAAAGTAGAAATCTTACTTGTGAGAGGCTTAGAATTGGACTTTCTCTGATATAGTGAAAATGTTTAAAGTAGTGAAAAACTTACTTTAGCTTGGCCGCTTGTCTGTGGGTGATAAGGGGTTGCCACCCGATGTTTAACCCTATATTTATCTAGCAGCCCATTAAAGAGACGGTTGCAAAAGTGAAACCCTCTATCACTAATGATCGCTCAAGGGGTCCCGAAGTGAGTGAAAATATGTTTCTTGATAAAATGAGTCACGCTTCTGCTCTGATTATTTTGTAGGGAAATTGCTTCAACCCAGTTTGAGACATTGTCCATTGCCACTAGAATGTATCTTTGGCTGTACGAGTTTACAAATGGGCCCATCAAATCAATGCCCTATAAATTAAATAGTTCTATCTCCAAAATTAGTATCCAGGGTAGATCATGTTTCCTGGAGATGGCCCCTTTCCTTTGGCATTGATCACAACTCTTTACAAAATTATGTGCATCTTGATGCAACCTTGGCCAATAATAGCCACATTGGAGCACCTTGGCTGCCGTTCTCACATTGCTATGATGCCCCCTACCAGCAACGCATGACAAGTTCTAAAATGGGTGTCATCTCACTTTTCGATACACATCTTTGAATCACACTATCAAAACAAGTTTTGAAAAGGTATGGGCCATCCTAAAAATAGCTTCTTACCTCATGAAGGAACTTATTCCGCTGACGATAGGTTAGACTGTCTGGCGAGGCACCGAAAGCAAGGTAGTCTCCTAAGTCGACATACCATGGACTTATACCCTTTCCTAGTACCATAATGTGCTTATAAAAAAGTGCCTCAATAATTACCACCTCATCCTCTACATTCTCTCTCGCTTCAAGTCAAAACAGATGATCCACCACTTGGTTTTCACGTCCCTTATGTTCTTTGACCACAAAATCAAATTCTTGTAACAAAAGCACCTAATGGATTAGTCTAGGTTTGGTGTCCTTTTTTGTTATGAGGTGTCGAAGGGATGCATGATCAGTATGCACTACAACCTTGGTGTCTAAAAGGTAGGCTTGAAACTTGTCAAATGCATACACTATAGCCGAGAGCTCTTGTTCCATGACCATATAGTTTTTTTGTGCAGTGCTAAGGGTTTTACTTTCATAGTAAGAGTTTGTTCCTTTGTTGATCCAAAATATACCCAAGTGCCACCCTACTTGCGTTTCACATCAACTCAATGGGTTGTGACCAATCAGGTGAAATAATGACGGGGCCAGTGGTTAACTTTAGTTTTACAAACTCAAAAGACTTCAAGAAATCATCACTTAGGGAAAACTTGGCATCCTTCTCTAAGAGCTTGCACAGGGGATATGTAATTCTTGAGAAGTCCTTTACAAAACACTAGTAAAAACCTATATGCCCAAGAAAACTATGCACCCCCTTAATGGAAGTGGGGGTGGTAGCTTTGCAATCACGTCAATCTTATCTTTGTCCACTTGAATCCCTTCCTCTGATATTTTATGCCCCAAAACAATCCCCTCTTTCACCATGAAGTGGCACTTTTCCCCGATCAACACAAGATCGGTTTCTTCACATCATTTTAATACTGCATCCAAGTATTTCAAGCATTGATCAAATGAATCCCCTACCACAGATAAGTCATCCATGAATATATTGATGGACTCTTCCACCATGTTCGAGAATATTGCAACATGCATCTTTGGAATATAACTGGGGCATTGCAAAGACCGAAGGGCATTCTTTTGAAACCAAAGGTGTCATATGGGCAGGTGAATGGTGTCTTTTGTTGATATTTTAGAGCGATAGAGATCTTGTTGTACCTAAAATATCCATCAAGGAAGCAATAATACATTTTCCTCACTAGACAGTCTAACATTTGATCCATGAAAGGAAGAGGAAAATGATCCTTGCTGGTGCATGCATTTAACTTTTGATAATCCATACACACTCGCCACCCAGTTATGAGTCTTTTTGTAATTAGCTCTTTCTTGGCATTGGAAACCACTGTGATTCCTCCTTTCTTCAGCACACATTGCACCAGATCGACCCATTTGCTATTTGATATTGGATAAACAACCCCTGTATCCAACCATTTAATGATTTTCTTCTTAAACCCTTCTTTCATTGGTGTATTGAGTCATCGTTGGTTCTTAATGGAAGGTGAACATCACTCTTCAAGATGAATTTTATGATATATTCTCAGTGGTATACCAATTATGTCCTCTATAGACCATCTAATAGCATGAATGTGTTTGTTCAAAATAGAGAGTAGTGCTTCCACTTGATAACTTGTCAATTTGGCGGATACTATCACCGGAAGGGACCCATGTTCACCTATAAACTCATACTACAAGAGCGGTGGCAGCGGATTTATTTCCAACATTGGCGACTCCAAGATGGACGACTTGGATGGTGGAGATTCTTTGTTTTCCAAATTAAGGTTTAGATTTTTGGGATTTAAAAAATGTGACCCTCTACATATTAGGGCTGCTACTATATGGTCAAAATCTCCAATATCCGTGCTTTTGCAATTTCATAATACGGCAGCCAAGCTTTCCCCATAACTTTCTATCTTGTTGAGTGTGGTATTTATTTATCAATATAATCTATCATTGATATGACGTGCCAATTATAGGTTGTTTCATTTACTTGTATACGTCAAATGTTACCTCTTTATCATTCACTATGAACCTTAGTTCTCCATACTCAACATCTACTAGTGCTCTTTCTGTGGCAAGGAAAGGTCGACCTAGAATAATTAGGAACTCAGAATCCACTTCGCAATCAAGAATGAGAAAATTTGTAGGGAAGATAAACTTTTCCACTTTTATCAATACATCATAGAAGATTCCAACAGGTTTCTTTATATATCGATCAACCATAAACAATCTCATGGTAGTGCGCTTGGGTGTTCCCAATCCTAACTTTTTGAATATCACTAGGCAAATCAAATTGATTCTTGACCATAATCACACAAAGCCCTTGTGAATTCATAGAGCCCAATGGTGCATAGTATTATGAACGTCCCCGAATCTTTCTTTTTTACCACCCCACAACCGAAGATTATAGCACTACAGCTGTATGACACCTTGATTATTTCAAATTCCAAGTTCTCTTTTTGGTAACCAAGTCCTTCATAAATTTTTCATATCAGGGCATTTGCAAGAGTGCGTCAACTAAGGGGATATTGATCGACAAAACTTTGAACATGGCTAAGAATTTGTCGAATTGTGCATCCTCCTTTTTCTTTCTGAGCTTTTGAGGGAATGAAGGGGGTACTCAAGGTGTAACCATTGGTTTGGTAACTTACAGTGCTGAGTATCCCTTCTTGTCCCTAGGAATCAAAACCTTTTTCCCTTTTTCTTCATCTTTCAGATCATCAAAAACTTCTAGGTCCTACTCTAATTCATCATCTGAAGCGACAACATTTTTCAATTCTTTGCTTGAATTGTTGCTTTTTATGCCGGCTGGTATTCTTTCCTTTTCTTCTTGATTGTTGTGCTCACCCATATTCCTCTTCTCTTTGATAACTTTTCCATTCCTATTTACAATGACCATACAATGCATGTTATATTTTTTGGATTTGCAACTATGTCACTAGGGAGGGTTCCTTTCTTCCTTTGATTTAGGGATGCGGAGATGTGGTTCATTTGATTTTCAAGATGTTTGATGGATGTATAATGGGAAGCCACTGTTTTCCCCTATTTCATTGATGCCCTTGTTAGTGGCCTTAAATTTGTTGAAATCTTTGCTAGCATTTCTTCCGTTTTGGAGCTAGCAAGGTCACTGATGGATGCATAATGAGGTCCCTGGTCCCTGTTGTTAGGGGAACATATTTAGTGTTTCTTTGGTCCCTCCATCTTTCATTTTGATCCTTCCATTGGTCCCTCACATGATCCCTCCATTGACCTCCTTGATCGCCTTTTCTCTATTGACCTCCTCGGTTACTTTTTCTCCATTCCCCTCTATCATAATAATCATTCCAACCTTGATTCCCGTACCCTTATTTGGGTCCGAAACCCCCCACTTGGGCATCCACAAAATAAGCCTCTTCCTCTCTGCCTATTTCACTATCTTCCTTATGATATTGACTAGGTCTGTTGTAGGAGGTAACTTCTTTTACATTATTTTTTCCTGAACTCATCACATGCTTGGTGATTAGATCTACCTACATGATTAACTTATCCATTCTTTCTTTTCTCTCTTCATCTCTCCATCTTTTCTCACTAGAGTTATCAACGGAGGAAGCCCCCACGGCCACCTCGGCTTCTATAGTGTGCCAAGCTTGGTCATCCTTTCAAGTAGACCCAGCACAATGCCAAATGATTGGTCCATGAATGAACCTCCTACTATGCTACTGGTGATCGCTTTATTAGTGGAATTCAGAGCTCGATAAAAGGTTTTCAATAGGACCTTATTGGACAACCCATGCGAAGGACATTGATTCAAAACCTTTTTGTACCTCATCCATTCTTCGTGTAATTCCTCCCCTCTTTGCTGATGTAAGGTCATTAGCTCATCGCAAAGTTGTAAAATCTTTATAGGTGGGAAGAATCTCACCAAGAAGGCTTTTGTTAGTTCATTCCAAGAGGTAATAGATCCCTTTGGCAACTTCTCCAACCATATGGTGGCTTCTCCCATAAGTGAGAATGGGAAAAGTCTGAGCTAAATGAACTTTTGAGAGATGTTGACAATAGTGTACGGTTGGTAGACTTCAATGATATTTTTTAGGTGACGGTTTGGATCCTCATGGGGTCTCCTGCTGAATGAACCTTTCATTTGTAACAAGTGCAGCATGGTACTCATGATTTGAAAGGCGTCATTTCCCTCCTGCGGGGGCAGGCAGATGGCACTTGCAGTGTGGCCAAGAATGACCCCATCATCATCAACATAGCCTCGATATGAGGTTTCACTTCGTTGATTTTCGTCGTTCATCTCTGGGTCTGCAATGGATAAAAACAAGAAATGACTGTAACTTATAAAACATGTACAACAAGAATGAACCTAAACACTAGAAATTAGGAAATCTAAAATTATATTCCTGGCAATGGCTCTATTTTTTATAACATCCAAATGTACTTCTCGTTTTAGAGATGTCACGATCATTATGTTAAAGTTACCCAACTTAAAGTCAGGGTCGAATCCACGGGGAGTAGAGTTATAGATTTAACCCACAAGTGTTGAGAGTTATTATAATTTGCCTAATTTATACCTATGCGATATATTTACAAAACCTAAAGGAGGGGGGGCATTTCATTATCATGAGTGGTCCAACTATTCCAATCTAGAAATTTTAAAATCAAATAAATGCTAGTTTGATTGTGTAATATGTCAAGGATAGAGAGATCTTAGGGGATGTGCTGCTATGGGGTCTAGATGTGCATTGAATACTCTTTACTAGCTTCTTTAGAGTCATAGATAGCTGAGTTTTACACTAGAGTTGTATTCTTTCGACCTACAACCCTACTATGCTAGAGTTTTCTCAAACC
>JBDJHY010139296.1:0-20812 GCA_039654485.1 Withania somnifera | reverse complement strand
ATGAAAACTATGATGGTAAAAAAATTGAACTTAACTTAGCGCTAGGAGTTCCTTATGACCTTGAATCACCTTAAAGATTACTTTCTCACTTTATTAGTAATTTTATAACCTAGGATAGAGTGAGAAATCACAAGGTTTGAGCCTAACCATGCACTTATAACGGTTTAAATACCGTCTTAAATTTTTGGATCTAACAAATCCATAGCATACTCATCCTTCTTAACAGTTTCAATGCAAGTATTTAAAACCTTCTTTTCAGAGTATTATGACCACCAATTTCGACTTGAATACTCACAAAGGTGGATATTAAGACCCCTCTTAAGAACTCTAAATTAAGTTTAATATTTCATATTGATCAAGTAAAGCCTTGAGTTCATGATAAGCTACATAATTACTTCATAATGATAAATTTAACAAATTACATAGAATCCTTCAATTTCAATATTTCCCTTTACAAATCTTCATGAATATAGTACTTCACAGCTTAAGAACACATAGCCTCCTTATATGATATGAAAAATTCATAAAAAATCAATTAATAACATTATTGATCATGCAAGAAAGGAAAAATCACAAATTTATATAATTGAAGAACCCTAGCATAATCTACTTCGATATTTCTCAATTTTAAGTTCGGATTTTCGGCACATAGGTGAAAAAACCTATTATAATTATCCCACATGCCTTTTTGGAAGCCTTAGTACACATCTAATTGATGAAAAGTCATGACTCTTTGAAGTCGAAAAACCCTAGTCCTTGGGGAAGATGAAACTGTGCATTTTCCTTTCTCCTCTTTTTCTATTTTTTTGATTATGAGTGAGTTGTGGGTTTTGATTTTATTAAGTATGGGTAAATAAGGGTATATTAGAAAATACAAAAATTCCTACGTAATCTAATCACTTAAAAAATATCAGATTAATAGGGAAAACGTCATACAAACCCTTGCAAAATTCGGTGAATTTTGTAGAAACCTTTAGGTCACTATTTTGGGTGTATACTGAACCTAGTTTAGGAATATACGACCACATATGGTCATATTATCTTTGCATATTCTCTACATATGCTTCCAAATCTTTGTCCAATTTGCTGCACTGTGCCGGTTTAGTAAAAGGATCATAACTTTATATTCTGACCTCTAAATGATACGCTATATATTTCATTAGAAACTAGACTTGTAGAATTTCGAAGAATAGGTTATGAATCACATAGGTCCTTATATATTAGGAGATATGATTATTTTAAGTTGACTCATGAATGAAAAATTACAAAAACTACAACAATAGAAAGCTTTGAACTTAAATTTGCGCTAGGAGTTCCTTAAGACCTTGAATCATGTCAAAACATAATTCCATTCTTTAGAAATGATTTTATCACCTACGAACAAGTGAAAATTTATATGATGCGTACTTAAGCACGTAATTTGAATGGTTCAAATTTTGGGTGTTACACGTTGTTATTGAGTCATCCGTTTAGGACAAACCTAAATATATTCTGACCTTAAGTGTGACTTGTATTAATATAGGCTACGCCAACTGAGAGGTAATCAATGGTGAGTGTTGAGAGCTTTATTACTTCACTTGTTTGCTCGTCATATAGGTACAATCATGTATTCCATAGATGGTGATGCGTGCGACTATGACATGGATGACTACGAGTATGTTAGTGAGGGTGGATACCAGTTTAATGAGTATGAGGGAAATTACAAAAAAGGCTATGACTATAGCCCCAATCGTAAAGCCTATGATAGAGAGAGCTATTATGCCAGAGCATGTAAGCATAATAAACCTATTTTCTATATGGAGAATGGGTGTTATAGGAATATTGTATGGATTTAATTGATGATAAGGGAGTTAGTGAGGTTGAATCTAATTCTGAGGGTAAAAGGCTAGTGAGGTACAACACTTTTATCCAAGTTCTTAATACTAGTTGTGGTAGGAATACCATTAGGGTAGATGATAATGCATATACATACTATGGTGATTCACGTTATGGTTATAGTAGAGAGTATGAGTATGCAGGTGTAAATCAAAGTCAATCAACGGGAAGAAGGGTATATTCTACTTCCTCTTCTAGACCTAAAATGTCCTATATCACACAAAGGTATAGGAATTAAGGTTTTTGAGAGTGGAATGATATAATAAGTGAAGTGATTCCTAGTGAAGGAGAATATGGAAGATACATATTGGATATCCAAGTGTCTTTTGGTGGAGTATTTTGGTTCAATCTTGTCTTTCATGATGCTTGCAAGAAAAACTACATAACCCCATACATAGTAGCGTACTTGAGGTTGTCTCTAATGCCCAAACATAATCCTTATTGCTTGAATGAGTATTGGTTGACTAAGAGTGCTACCAATATGAGGGTTACTTCGAGGATATATTGTGTGATGTGCTCCTAATAAATCATGCCGCATGCATTTAGGAGCATCATGGTTTTCTAGGCATAGGGTATCTAGTAAAATTGAGTGGTCCAAGTATATGTTAGACAAATTTTGGGTGCAAATCTTTCCTACTCTGATTTCCATTGAGAGAAAAAAGATAAAGAGGAGTAAGGAAGTGATATGTGGCAATGTCAGAGAGGAAAAAGAGTGGTAGTGAGGAATGATGCAAGGTGGTTTACACAAACCCAATAAACACCTTTTATTGTCCTTCTCTTAGTAAGGAATCTTTTTAGGTACATGTACGGAGCTTAAATGAACGCAAGTTCCAACACCGACGACTATACTTGAGGTGATTAATGAGTTTGCCTTCCGGTACGAATAAAGAATAAGATAAGAAACTTGAAGAAGGCCTCATCTGAAGTTAAAGAAGATTTACCTATGAATCTTCAAGGTATGCAAACTACACTTGAAACTTTAGTAGTATCAAATGGCTTAGGTTTTAATAATAGTTTGCATTTAAATAAGCTTATTGATTTTTTACCCCTTGTTGATAATGTATGTGTTTTTGATAAAATTAAGCACCATTGGATCCCATTGATGACCTTGTTAAACCTTTTTGCGAGGCCAACTTGAGTATATCTAGTGTTGCTCATGTTTTGAGTAATACACTATCTTGTGAAATATTTACTACTTGTGGTAGTAAAATTGATGATAGTTCCTTAACACTAATTGATCCTATTGATAACAAGGAGGAATTCTCTTTGGAGAATGACCCAAGTCCACTTAGTGTCAGTACTTGTGTTTTATTTGATAATACATTATCTTGTGTATATTGTGGGAGTAACTCCTTGAGCTTGTAACATGAATGTGATAATATTGGTAGCCTTGCTCATAGAGATAAACTTGAAAATAACTTAAATAATACTATGTATGATTCGGAGAGTGAGACTACTTGTGATAATTTTCCATATGTAGTTGATCCTACTCTCCCTAATTACAATGTGTTATTTGAGCATGATGATGAGCTCTTTACTATGAACCTAGTGGTGTGATCCTTGATTAGGGTGTAGTCCCTTTGGGCTATACTTGTTTAAAAATCCACTATGGTGTTGACATCCATTTCAAAGAGGGAAATCTCTTATCCAGAGATAAGAGTACATTTGCAAGGATGGAGTTGGTTGAAAGAGAATGTGGTTTTGATTTTTACCTAAACCACTCCTTGAGCATTCAAACTCTTGATGTTTGGTCATAGTATTAGTTGTGATAGTGACCTTTTTGATGATAGTTTTTTGGGAGAGGTATTGTTAGAAAACACCTTTCTCTACTACCTATTTGTATATGATGATGGTCGCACTTGTATGAGTCCATCTTATACTTATAGAAACCCCAAACAGGTCAATGGGTGTTCATCAATGCCCATTTGCTATTCCTTTTCATCTGACCGTGGAGTTGGATGCTAATGCCATTTTGGTATTGAAGAGCTTGGTTGTCAGCCCAAGTTTGAGTTGTTGATTGGCTTGCTTGGTATATTCTTGTAATAGCACCTATACTTTGTTGTGTGATTATTGTTTGGTATTGTTACTTGGTATTTTGGATTTTAACAATTTGTGTATGCCAACCATTCGGGGAATTCCTTTGCATTTATCCCCGAAATGTCATTACCTTTATGGTAGTGAAGATCTTACTCTTTGTGACAAGATATGATTAAAATTAGCTGTTGATTTTCTTAGTTTAGGGAGCGGTAATAACACTTTAATTTACATTTATTCTAGTTGTGAGGTGTTATTCCATAATCTTGTGTGCATATGTGGTCTTGTGATGCCAACACATTCGGGGGATACTCTTGTATTGGACCCCGAAGCTAGTATAGGAGTAATCCCATCCTTGAGGGTATCCAATGATATTGGTAATGTCTTAACTTGGACCAACCTAGTTGATGAAAATACCTTTGGGAATATACGCTCTCGTATCTTTTGTGGCTACAAAGAGAAGATGTGCTTGATGAGTTGTGTGGTCACGAGTGACTTGTATACTTTGTTTCTTAAATTTTATGACCATATTTCTTAAGCAACCAGACAAATGGATATCTTGTTAATTTGGTGCGACTAAGTGTCCTTTACTTTTGGGTACTTCAAATCATTTTTTGGTTTTAGTTGATACTTAGTTGTACGTTAAGTGTGTCCAACCTTGACATGGTAATTGATTTTATTATTACCAATGCTAACCCTCTTTACCAAGAGGATCTTGTTATTGCATGTGTTTTCCTATGGTTTTCTAGGTTTGGATTCGAGGATGAATCCCTTTTCAAGAAGGGGAAATGATGCATCCCGAACTGGAATAGATCCAACTTTGAGGCTCAATGACAAGGATGCAATTCAAACACTCGTCAAAGGACATTTCAAGAGAATTTGAAGTCCCTAATTAGAGTCAAAGCCAAGCTTTATATGCATAAGTAGCTCGGGGATCAAACGACATCGAAGTCTCTTTTGAGAAGTTTTCATGAACCAACACGTTTTGGGGGCTCATTAGTAATGTAAGTCACTTGGGGTCAATTTGTCATTTTGGGTCACTTTGAGGTCAATTTATAATAAGTAAAAACTAGACTAATATAAATAGTTTGTCTTTCATTTAATTTGGGAGAATCTTGATCAATATTGACCTGTAAAGCCTTGTGGCTATTTTCCTCTTATCTTATAAGAGAATTTGAATGTAGAGAGGTTGATGTGCCTATATCTTGAAACGTATTGAGAGACAGAGGCTATGAGTGAGATTCCACAATCTCCTTAAGGCCTTTGTAAAAATGTAGTACTTTTATTACCATCGATTAGAGGTCTTAGGTTTCGTATACCTAGGGTTGCTAATCATCCTCTAGTTGTATTTCGTTATAGGTTTTAGATTCATTGTATTGAATATAATAGGAGGATTTTAGATTTAATATACCCTTTATTTTCCTTTGAGTCCTTCTCCTTCTTAAACTCTTCTCTTTATCTTTATCTTTATTTTCTTCTGCACTTGTACGTTTAATTTCGTCGCATCGGGATTACTCATTCATCAAGTAGCGACATTTTCTTCTTTATTTTTCTACAAAGATTTGCTACTCTTTTAACCTTTTTTTTCTCCCAAATTTGAACTCTCAAAGATGACAAAATTCACATTCTCTGAATCTACATCTCAACTTGAGGCGTGTGAAAAGAAGCTTATGAAAAATCAATATCAGAGGAAGAAGCTTCTTAAAGATCAACGTTAGAGGAGAAGTCAATTGACAAAAATGATAAAGACGAGTCTGGAAATAATGAATCTGAAGAAAGAACGAAAGAGGCAAATGAAGAGCAGGAAACTGAGGAACAAGCAACAGAAGAAATTGATGGAGATGAGTCAGATGAAAATGAGGTAACTGTATTTTTTTTTTTTTTGGTTGGATTTTTCATTATCTTTTTCTTGATATTTTTAAGGAAAGAATTTGTCTCAAATTTCAGAATTTGTGTAGCATTTGTTTGGTGAATTATGTCTAGCATTTTAAGTCTGAAAGAGACATGTTATATCCAATTAAGTAAGAAAGAGATAATTTCAAGTTTTGGTATTTTTCCTCTATTGTAATTTATAGCCAAGTATTAAAAGAGGCGTTGTATTTTAAGTCTGAAAGAGACCAAATGATTTGACTTATTATCTTTTATGCTTTACTAAAACTCTTATGCTTTACTTTAAAAATCTCTTGAATAACTAGTTGAAGTTCTTGCCATTTTATTAACGAATGTCTAATTGCTTTTAGAATATTTATTCTTAAGTGATCTCTTGTGTTTTATTTTATTATCTCTTATGTTTAAATCAAAAGATTTTGTGCTTCACTTTAAGATCTCTTATATTTTAGTTTAAAATATTTTATGCTTTACTTAATCTCTTGAATTTCTATTTTATCTAAATCTGGTGGTGGTGCATTTACCGTTCTAATAGCTACTTCTTTTTTTGTATTTCAAGATTCTTATTTCATAACTAGTTGAAGATTTTGCAACTATAACTAGCTTATGGTCTGAAAAAATAGATGTTTTAGGTTCTCTTGATGGTATAGATAAACATCAATCACAAGAAGAGCAAGACCATCAAGGGACTAATGAAGAGGATCAGCTTCATCAAAGCCATATACTTGACATTCTGATGATGAATCATGGTTTGAATTATTGTGGTATTTCTAATATTATTGTTTCTGATTTTGATAGGTTAGAACCAACTTTCTAATTTTGATGAAAAGTAGTCTGGTAAAGTTTATAAATCTGAAGAAGAATCTGGTGAGAAACGGCTAAAGAGGATTGAAAGAATGTCTTAAAGATATGTAAACGTCTTTGGATAGTATTAACTCAAAATTAAATTATCTGATGAAACTACATGATTATGAGGTTTCCAAGGGTACCAGACGTCCAGCTAGTACACGAATCCTTCTTGAATAGGTGATGGATGACCAAAAAAAAATAATATAAAGTAGCTACATTGATAAGGCAATCATACAGGCGTCAAAGTTTAAGAAAAAGTATAGTAGAAGTAGTTAATCCAACTGATTTGCATGATGTTTCTTTTGAATGAGAAAAGAAAGTCAAATGAAGAAGAGAAAGATATTAACAACATCTTATGCGTATTTTTGCAAGCTTTCAAGACTCAACAATAAAAAATATAAATATTTTAAATTTCTAGCTGTCTCTTGTTTTGTTTAAATTGCCTCTTGTATTTTCCTGTAAGATATTTTTTTTCAAAGTTCATGCTTGATTGCAGATCAAATAAGATTTTTAATGATTTCTCCTATTTTGCATCAATGATTTTTAATGCTTTATCTTGTGATCTCTAATGTTAAGTTCATTAATCTCATATATTTTCAATATCTTGTGTCAGAGATTTAGCCTATGATTGTAACAGATATATAATTATATCGTGAGAGATTTAAATTCACGGTAGAGTGTAGATCATAACTCAAGAGTTTTAATAATTTCTTATACTTTATATTAACTATGTCTTATACTTTATTCTAGGATCTCTTGTGTTAAGCTCATTAATCTCTTACATTTTCAATATCTAGTGTTGTAAGACATTTAGCCAATGATCACAATAGATATATAGTTATATTGCGAGATTAAGTTCACATTTTAATTAAAAAGTAATTAACTTAATAAAAATTGATGTAAGAGATATACAGTTATATGATAAGAAATTATTGGACGTCCACGAGAAATTAAGATCATAATGTTCACATTATGTCTTTTCCCTTAGTTATTATGAATAATTACATTTAAGAACATAAGACCCAGTTATTATTTCGAAAGAGATTGACAATTTCATATTTTTTTATTATAAAACTTAATAAAAGTCAATGACCATAATTCGCACAATTGATTTAGCTCATGGTCTTAAAAGATACATAGTTATATGGTAAGAGATTATTGGAAGTCCACGAGAGATTAAGATCATATTGGACGTCTTTTTTCTTAACCTATAGTTATTACGAATAATTACCTTTAGGAACATAATACCCGGTTAATATTTAGCAAGAGATTGAGAATTTTACATCTTTATTAAGAAAACTAACTCAATAAAAGGCAATGACCAAATTTAGGGCAAGAGATCTAGCTCATGGTTATAAGATATTTGTAGTTATATAGCAAGAGATCATTGGATGTCTAGGAGTGATTTTTCAAGACCATAATGGATGTCATTCTTCTTAAATTATAGTTATTATGAATAATTGTCTTTAATAACATAAGATACAATTATTATTTCACAAGAGATTGATAATTTTACGTTTTTATTAAAATAATAAACTTAATAAAATACGATGACCATATTTAGGGAAAGAGATCTAGCTCATGGTCATAAGAGATCTATAATTATATGGTAAGAGATCATTGAATGTCCATGAGAGATTAAGATCATATTGGATGTATTTCTTCTTTAACTTATAGCAGTTCTTATGAATAATTGTCTTTAAGAACACAAGACCCATTTATTATTTCGCAAAATTTTACCTTTTTTTATTAAAAAGAATAACTTAATAAAAGGTAGTTAACATATTTAGCTCAAGATATCTAGCTCATGATCATAATAGATCTAAAGTTTTCTGATAAGAGACCATTCAACATCTATGAGAGATTAAATTCATAATGGACAGCTTTATTCTTAACTTATAGTTACTATAAATAATTACCTTTAAGAACTCAAGAAGTGATTATTATTTCGCAAGAGAGAGAAAATTTTAAGTTTTTATTAAAAAAATAACTTAATAAAAAGCGATGACCATATTTAGGATAAGAGATCTGTCACGCTCCGAAATTCAGGCATGATGACACATGCCTTCTCAACCTGGTAGGTCAATCTAACTCACAAATAATATAAAATAAAGCCAAACTAAATGCAGAAAGTAATACACAAATTATGCGAAAGTCTTCTAATACATCCAAAACCAAGTAACCACTGTACAAAGCTAATAAGTAATTATTAATATAGAATTTGTTCTTGAATCTCAACAAGCCTTTTAAGAAAGGTAAAGACATTGAGATAATAAAAATAAGATTCCGGAGGCTGTGAATGTGCGACAACTACCTCTAGATGTCCCAAAATACTCAACTAGAAATGAGGAGAAGAGCTCAAATTTGAACTGCTATAACACCTGCACAAAAGTGCAGAAAAAACAAGGACGAGTACAAACTAATGGTACTCAGCATCATCCTCTATTGTCCTCAATACAAAAAACTAGTGACTACTCCTAAAATTCAACCATCCTCCGATACTACAACCTGTAAATATTATATATACAGTAGCCCAACCAACAACATAATTCAAATTATACAACCTCATATGGTACGACTACTCACCGGTTCTACCACTTCAAAATCACCCTAGGATGGTCAACAATATCAACTCCAATTAAGTATCAATGGAAAATCTCAATAGGAAGTCATGTATCATGAATAATCACAATTATCATCAAGTAGTAACATAAAGTTCAATTCATAATTCAATTATCAAATGATCTCAAAACAACACCAATTAAGTACAAATCACTGAATAAGAAGCAAATCAAAGTAAATACAATGCATAATTAATCATGATGCATGTCTGCGCTATATGCACACACTTGCTGCCGAACTGTCACAATCGAGACCTATGAGGGACTCATGAGGTCCATTCATACCTGCTGTCGAGACCGTCATAGTCAAGATGCTAATTAATATAATATCTTAATAATATATTTGTTGTCAAGAATGTCATGGTCAGGATTTCAATCAATATGATACCTCAAGAGTATGCTTACTGTGGAGGCTGTCACAATTAGGATGTCAATAAATATGATATCTCAATTATATACATACTGCTGAGACCATCATATTAGGATAACAATCAATGGGTTATCTCAAAATATGCCTGCTGCCGAGCCCGCCACAACCAGGCTTTCAATAACATTTGTTTTCTGGATAAAGTGGTCAGTCAATTCTATACATAAATATCAACAATTTGCACATAATATAGAGAAATCATGGAAGTATAATGCCTAATCACAATAAATCACAAGGAAATCAATCCATCACGAGAGAAAAATAATCACCAAATTATCCATAATAACAATCTAGCCTCTACAGGGCTTCACAAAATGATTTACTTTAAAATAATCGAGTTATCATAAGGCAAATTTTTAGCCCAATAATTCAAGCCTAACTAATGTATCGACTTCATGACTAACCCCTTGAATTATTAATTTCACTTCTCACACCAATAATGTCGGCCTCTCATTGGCAATCACTAACAAGAATATCTTTTCTATCACAATTTGGCCTCAACGGCATCACAATTTCGATTAATAAGGTATCAACAAGTTTTCACGGGCAATGTCAATAATAATCACATAATTAAGTCCCAATTTCTATATCAATATACCATTTCCAATCACCTTAGTCAACTTAAGAAACTTACACTTTAATTCAAGTATACAATTTAATAATGTTCTCAAGAAGTTAGACAATCACAAGCTTACTCATTTTAGACCACACATGCTCAAACCAAATCAAGGTATCTCAATCAATTCAAGAGAGAAGTCAAATTCATGAATCACGAGATCACATGATCAATTAATTTCTTATTTTAGACCCGACATATATCATCACAAACAACCCCAATGTAATCATCCTCCCCATATACATCCAATCTAGCAAGTAATTACTAATACTTTATAAAGAGACCAAGTAACCTTAATTTTCCTGAAAAGTCAAGGAAATCTATTAATCTCTAGTATTGCCCTTCCGTAGAGCCTCCAAATGAGAAAAATCTATTCACAAACACATTATCCATAAGAAATAACAATAATCAATACTCATATATTGATGTTTAACACTTTATTAAAAATTCCGCCCTGGGCCAAAATCCAATTTTTTATTGCAAAATCCCAGCCCATTTCGTGGGATAAAAATTAAGATTTCATAATTTTTGAGTTCATACTTGAAAACCACCATTTTTTAATTCAAAACCTTTAAATTTTATGTAGAAATCATGTTAAAGTGAGTGGAGATTGGTGAAAATGGGTTTAGAAATCTTACCCAATTGATAAAATAAAAAAACTCCTCTTTGCTCTTGTTGAAATGAGTAAAATAGGATCTTTAGTTTGAAAAAAAAATTAAATAGTTTAGGTTAAAACCTCACTACCTAGGTGCCCGCTTCACCGCCACCACAGCCACCCAATTGCGACCGTAGTGAGTCATAATTTATCTTCATCATATTGCAAAAAAGGACATATCTAACATGAAGAAAAAACATCCAACCCACCATGAACATGCAGAAGGCTGGTGACAGCATTCAATAACAACAAACCACAAGTATAAAATTTCTCTGAATGGACCCTCGGGATTCTTTCGAAATCCTGTGCAAGAAAATCATATATACAACCATACTAATTTTGATGTTTCGAACTCAACAGAAACACAAAATTATGGATACAAGGTCTCTATGATCAGATACTCATTTAAGGCTCAAAAACTAACTTTAACTCAAAATGACCAAAATGCCCCAAGGGCCTACGAAAAATATGAAAGACCTCATTCTAGTCCAAACTCCACCGCTCGAATCCAATGGAACTATCAAAATTTCCGAGCTGGATACTCTACGTATGTTGACCAGAGTCAATCATTTTCCTTAAAACTCAGATTTATCCCGTCAAACTATACAAAATTACCACGAATGAGTTAAAACAAAAAGGAAAGTGCTACTAGACCAACACCAACATTTCGGAGCATATAGAACTAACAGATTTTTATTTCGAGGTCTCGAACTCCAAACGACCCCTTAAGTTAAATATTTCTCACTTTAAGGATTCATAACTCAAACCTTTCAAAAACTTAATCAAATCTCATCCTGTTCCCAATTCAACCATGGAACCAAACTTAGTTTTTTCATAACATTATTACGGGAAGGTTAAAATATTAAAAGTCGCAGAAATAATAAAATGACCTTGAGGGTCATTACAAGATCTAGCTCATGACCATAAGAGATCTATTGTTTTATGGTAATAGATTATTGTACATCCACGAGAGATTAAGTTCATAAGAATGTCTTTCTTATAACTTGTAGTTATTATGAATATTTACCTTTAAGAACATAAGACCGGTTATTATTTTGCAAAAGACTGAAATTTTATGTTTTTATTAAAAAAATCAACTTCATAAAATGTGATGATCATATTTAGCACAAGAAATCTAACTCACGATAAGAAGAGATATATATTTATGTGGTAAGAGATCATTGGACGTTCATGAGAGATTAACTGCATAATGAATATCTTTCTTCATCAATAATTGTAAAATAGAATTTTTAGTCAAAATCATCCTCTAATCGAACATATGGTGCCTCTTGCAATGTTTTATCCAAAATCATTGGTTTGTATCTCAAACTATTGTTTCTTGGATCACATGTAATCTTGCATCATTGACCTATAATTTCTATCAACTCATTATAACATAATCATTGACAACAATTAATCACCCTAAAAATTCCTCTTTTGATTCAAGATCAATGTAAATGATCAAAATACCTATTATTATTTATAAATGATTATCTATAGAGTAAAAAAATATTAAAATCTTACATTTATAAGAAAGATCTCTTACATGTGATCATAAATCTCTTGCAATAGTCATTTAATCTCTTTTATTGTTTACCATCTATTTTAATAGACAAATCTCTTGCTTTTGGGCTAATATTTTTTACGTTTAAATGCACAAATCTCCTATGTACTATTTAAATATACAAATCTCATGTGCTTCTAATAATATCTCCTATAGTTTAATAAACAAATCTCCCACATTAACTAATATATCTTTTTATTTATTTATTTATCATCTACAACTTTCTTGGTCTCTCCATTTTCACATTCACCACAAAATAATATAAGAAAAAAATAAAATTTGAAAGAATATTTTACTCACCAAGAAATCTAGCAACTCAAGAATCTCTTGTAAGACATTTTTTTTTTTTTTTTTTTTTTTTTTTTTTTTAGGATTGAAAGTTGAAAGAATCTTGAACAAATGGAGGAGAAAGAACGATATCTTCAAAATCTTTTATGCAAATTTCTTTAAAGATTTTTTAATTGCAATAGGGCCTTCTATTTGTTTATTTTGCAAAACAATCACAAATGCTTACATGGCAATCTATTTTGAATATATAGGTCTCACAAGGATCATATACTTAAAAAATATTTTTGTAAAATTTCACAAAATTAAAATACATTTTGTAATAGGTCAAATAACAAGTTAGCCGCATAGCTTACCCTATATTACTATAGTGAGAAATTACACTATCGACGCCGTTAAGAGAACTTTTTCGTTATCCGTTAGTAACATTTTTCTCTTAATCTTTTCATTCTCATACTTGTGAAAGACCAAAGATCAAGTAATCAATTTGTATAATTGTTTTGTATATGAGGTCACATAACGGAAAATATTTAAGCGTTATTTTCTTTATTTTCCATATGAGTCACATAAATAATGATAATTGTCATAAGCCATTCCCATAGAAATCAACAAAAATCACATTTTTGCATGTGAGTATTTATGTGAGGTAGATTCTTTTGTTTTGTTTTATTGAGTTAGCTAAATGGACTCGACATTATTATTTTTTTCATAGGATCCACATTTTTCGTTAATATTTAATTTTATAGATCAAGTACATTATTTAGTTCTAGTTATGCAATAACATTTTTAAAGAATATATTTATTGATAGGATACACATATTAGTACCATATGGATGAAGTGAAGGCTTTTTTTCAGAATCTTATGTGATAAAAAATCACCTAAACTTAAAAGTAAGTTCGACAGAGTGGTTCTTAGAGTGTCTTTATTGTATGAGGGGAGTGTTGACAAGTCAAGAAGTCTCATGTTCAAAAAATGCACCTTGCATAAATAAGTATGCTAAGATGGATGTACGAGCATACTAGAAACAAAAAAAATTAGCAATAAGGATATTCGGAAAAATGTGAGAGCAACCTTCAGGATCCAAAAAAATGAGGAAAGCAAGATTGAGATTGTTTAGACATGTTAAGAGCTGTGTAGACACTCCAACAGAGAGGTGCAAGAGGTTGAATATAGGAGCTACATGTAGAGCTAGACCCAAAACGTATTGCAAGAGGGGATTAGATAGGTCTAACAATCTGACCTATCTCGTTGTTATGTTGTTGCTTAGGGCCCAAGTTTCCTAGTAGAAAACCCCCTAAAATGAGAGTTAGAAAAATCTTAGGATGAGATAGTCTTTACTAGAAATTTAAGAATGTGCGCCTTAGCAATGAAAATGTTGTGATTTAGAATTTATAATGGTTAGTTTTGATTCATGGATAGTGGGAGAGTGTAGCTTCCAATAGCACTATTTGGATTTTAATTTGAGTTTTTAGAACTTTAGTTATGAGAGTTGCCATGATAAACTTGAAACTTGATTCCCAAAAATTTAGATTATATTGTAAAATGAGAAAACTCTCAGTTTGTAATTATGAGTACTATACAGGAGAATATTGGATCGTAGAGGAAATTCTGCGTAGTGGAACCATTTTCTTTCATAGCAGTACTTGTTGTAGCACCAACTACAGCAGGTGACGATTTCTTTTTCAGAACTTATGTGTCTAATCAAGGTTTTAATTCATAAAACAAAAGTTTGAGACCAAGATCCTAAGGGGAGATTTTTACAAGGGTTGGGGTGATCTTCTTAGCGAACATAAACTCTTTATTTTCTCTAAACGTTCTTCAGATTATTATTATCATAGAAATCCTTGATATTAATCTTGGTGGAGGATTCATGGTTAGAATCCTAGTTTTGGAGGATAGATGGAAATAATGTGGGTGAATAATATATCACCTAGAGTTGATTCTAAGTTACAGATTAACAGTGCAAAATATAAAACTATGCCATGAGAAGTTGATTAATGAAGAAATTAGATAGACTTACAGTATAAAAATCCTTAGTTAAGTATAAATCTATGAAAAAAGTTTAAAATTAAAGGGATGAATTTCTAAAGCCTTGTTTGAAGAGTAGATAATTAATTATTTTCATGTTTGTTTGTTCTAGACTGTGAATGTTTTGCAGCATTGAGTGAAAGGGGAGTTCCTGTGAATCATCTTGCATGCATGCATGGAAGTTGCATTGAATCCATACAGGCTATGGCTTAATGAGTAGAACATTGGGTTTATTTGCATATTCAGAATATAGAATGGATGGAAGAAGCATGCCTAGGCTTAAGGATATGGGTTGAGATGCATAAAACTTGAAGAACTATTTAATAAACCTGAAAGTTGAACTTATTGATTGCTTATGTGAAATTCTTGATGATATTATGTATTATGCGCTCGAAAGAGTATTTGATGTGAATAAGGTAACTGAGCATAGCAATAATTAATTATATTAACAAAGAATCTAGTTGAACCTAAAAGCAATGAAATTAAGTTGTATGCGAATAAAATTATATGATCTTTCTTGGTATCGTGATATGGTGTATGGTAGTCTAATTTATGAATTGGTCCAAATGTTAGGATCTTGGGTTGAATTTAATATCCTTAAAAAGAATGTGATTGGACCTCAATGATTTATGTACCTAGAGGTGAATGGTAGAAGAATATGAATTTATAAGTTGAACGAAGGTGATGAGCCTAAGGTATAGACGATCCAAGACTACTTGTGAGTATTGAATTATGTGTAAGATAATAATGGTAACATTGGATGCTTCTTTTTTATGAATGATAATGAAACCTTTAATAAGGTTAGAACCCAAGGTGTTGTAAGATAAATAGTGGCAAATTATTAAATAATGTGCTACTAAAGGCTTTAATGATAGTTTAGAATCTTATTACCATTTTCTGAATCTTGATTAATGACCTGTGATTGGTCTTCTAATTGGTAATTTTGATGACTGAATTGATGATAATTATTAATTAAATTAATTTCCGTGATTGGCTGAATTAATGATAATCATTAATTGAATTGATGTCTATGATTGGCATAATTGATGAAAATGATTAATTGAATTGATGCCAATAATTGACAAAATTGTTGTATGATTTATTGTACTGGTTTGTAGGAATGAAACATGTAACGATATGGATAAAGTATAAATATATGACTATGCATGAACTGAATTAAGCATGTACTTGTACTAAGCCTGAAACTAAACAAAACATGGTAAAAACAATTTATGCAGGTTTTAACAGTGTGCATAGATCATCAACTTTAATTAGAGAGATATACTCAAGTAAGCTGATCTCATGCAAATAGGTTAGGACTAATAAAAACACTTCTTTTTATGAAATTATAAGACCAGCAGTAAGCTAAACAATGTTAGAAGCCTCTATAATTGATATAACTTCTAATGAGTAAACCCTAGAAGTCTAACATCTAACCTCATGCTGGAAGGTACCCCTACACCTTGCAAGGGTATAGAGTCTGATAATACCCTAGTAGATCCACTAAGTCTGAGCTAATTCCTTATAGGCCTTAGTATCATCCTATAGTGGCGCATAATTCTTGGGACATAGGTACGCTAAACCCTTACCCTCTAGGTACTAATACTATATAATTACCTCAAAATGATTTTCGTATTTTCGTGATTTCTTTGTGGTTAGAGTATTCTTATAGCTTCCTCAGGTTATTTGTGACTTGTTGGACCGATAGTTTGGTTTTCTGGTAATTTTATAGCATAATTTCTTTTAATTACTTCTACTTTGGGCCATTCTCATCTTAGCAAGCCTCGGATTGGCTTTTTGTTAGTTTGCTTGAGTATGGAATATTGATTACATAAAGATTCATACATGGTTTGTCAGAATTGGACTCCATTTTTATTTCCAGCCTCAATTATTCAAATTGAGGTTGGTTGAGCACCAAAGGGCCGCGATCACTGGGCTAATGGCGTAATTACAAAGAGTAAGGCGGCGAGGGGTCGCGATTGCATAGCGTGTGCCACTATTGCATGACCGTCTAGAAGCCATATATAAAGTTTATTTTCTTCATTTTCTTGATGAAATTTCCCAATTCTCTCAAGTTTCTCTCCATTTTAGAGCTAAAATTAGTTTAGTCATAGTTTTGGTCTGTGGAATTATCTTTCGGTGATTCTACAGTCAGTTCTATAGGGTAATTCTTCATTTCTTCTTTAACAATTAAGTATTTCATACTATATAAACTTTCCATGATTATTTCTTCACTATCCTCTATCAGATTTAGCCCTATCTTTTACAGTATAATCTATGAGTTGTGCTTTATTTATTAGTATCAGTATTTTATTTTTTCAATTACAAGGATTTATAGACCCGTTTTTAGTTTGGATTTCGACCCTTATTCTATACTAATATGGGTCTTATTTTAATCTTCTTGAAATGTGGGTTACATTTTTGTTAGCACCATGTAATTCTGAGCTTATGCATTTCGAATAACTTAAAGCGTTTCTCAAGTTTATCACTGGAATCCAGGTAGGCTAAGGCTTACTTTTCTTAGACTGGGTATTTAGCACTGTATATGCTTGGTATATTGCCAATTCGGGGCTGGATTATTAGTTTGGAGCCATACTATAGTTGTTATCTTGGCTTATGGCCTATGTCACTAGCCTTTTTTCTTGTTATATATCCCTAGGTCTACGAGGACTTTCTTGCATGTTTCGAAGGAATGTAGTTGAGGTTGGAAAGGGAATTACACTAGTGATTAGAGTTTAGTAGTTATCCCATGGTTTTAGATGGTGGCTTTAGGTTCACTCCAGACTGCTGATCTGTTCTACGTCGCCAGCATAAACCAAAAAGTGATCTCTTACCTATTATATTGAATTTTTCACATGAGCGCTCATGAGCAGTATGGGTCAATTTTCTCGCAATATTTGATCATATTTTATTACTATCATTATGATTTCGGGATATTTCCTACATGGAGACTGTTGGATTTTATTGAAATTTTGATTTTCCCTACATGGATGGACTTAAGTTTTACACTGAGATATGATACACGGGTTTTGGCATTTTTTCCATGATGATTATGCCTTAGTTGACTGTTTACGAGGATTATGTACGTGGGATTAAATCCTTCTATGAGCCTTCCGATCTGGGTTGCTATGTCGAGTATGTTGAGTATCTTGCGCTAGGGGTATATAGGAGGAGTAGTGGTATATAGAAAGGTCTCTAGTGGTTCCTTATTGTCGTGGCTATATGCCAGGGAGGGTGCATGCCGACATTATTTGCTTTTCTCAGCACCCATTTTCATTGCAATCTTCGTAACTGTTGTACTCTTCGGGCCTGCGGAGGAGTCCCGTTAGGTACTTATGAGATGGTATGCTTTGTGTCTAGATAGGCTTGTTTTGATTACTTTCCTCGCTTACTTACCGGTAGATTATTTCATTACTTATCATGTACACTCTTCTATGATTCTTCCTTTTGGTGATTACATTGGAGCTTGATTTTAATGATTTTGAGCTGGGATATAAAACTCAATTACATTGGAGCTTGGTTTTAACCATTGTGAGATGGGATAAGTAGTGGGGAGTTGCATGTGAGGTGGTGTGAGTTTGTGGAGCAAGTTTCCCCGGGTATTTCTCATTGTTTCTATCTCTTTTAACATTATCCAAAAAGTTTGGTATCCTTACTTTAAATCATGATTTCTCCCTCATTACTCCATTATCTTAAGCTCAATTTGGACCACGAGTCCGCCTAGCTGAGGGCTTTGCGCTTGTATCTTTAATTTATTTTTTTTCAAATTGTGGGGCCCACGAGCTTATTTTGGGGCCCATTTTACAACTCGATTATCTAAATGCAATATGATTCTTATTCTTCATATTTTAATAACTGGAATCATAATTTGATAGTTTCGTACACTTTTGGTTATATTTGGAGCTGAGGGCCTATGATGCACGCATTTTGAGGACTTTCGTCGGTGTCTAGGTAGGCTGGTTTATTATTTTCATTATATACTGGGCTATTATTTTGTTCTTGTGATGTGGCCAGCAGTGTGGGTTAGGTTTTAGGTTGATAGTTGCATTATTATTGACTTATGATTATTTTATTGATTTTCGAGGGCCGGTGAAGGGGCATAGAGGGTGAAAGGGTTATATATACAATCCTGAAATCACCACGAGGGGACATAAACCTTGGGTACTTTTAGAGTTATCGCGCGGTGAGTTTCATGTGATCAGCTATTAGCTTGTGGCCTTTGGCCGATCTTAGACTCAGGTTGCTTCCATTCCTTTTATCATTAGCATTCTTGATGCTACACCGTGATTGGGCATTTGTATATTTTTAATTTGAGTGGTGCGACTAGTGTTGATAAGGCTTAGACCTAGTATTCAATTTAGAGGTGCAGTCTTTCGGGGCACAGACCCTGAGTATGGCATATATGAGGCACAAACCTCCGATATGGGTACTAATGGGGTACTTACCCTGCTTTCGAGTTTGAGGAGCGGTCCTCTGAGGCACGAAACTTGAGTATGGAAGATGTGTGGCATAGACCCTTGAGTATGGAACTGATGAAGCACAGACCCTTGAGATAGGTACTGATAGGGTACTTACCCTGCTCTCGAGTTTGACGTGCGGTCCTCCGAGGCATGGACCCCGAATACGACATATATGGGGAATAAACCCTGGAGTTTTAGCACTGATAGGGCTTATACCCTGGATTTGAGTTGAGGCTCGATCCTCCAGGGCGCAGACCCTAAGATTGGTACTAGTAGGGGCGTAAGGCCCCGAGATATGACACTGAGAAGAAGTCCCATGGTAATGACATAACCTTATTCATATTTACTTTCCTGCACCTCCATGTATTACTTTCATATTTTTTTTTCTCATCGGGCTTAAAGGTGGATCACGGTGGATTTTTTTGTGTTGTTAATACTTACTAGTGGGATGGGTCACCAGGTAGGTTTTAAGTGTTTACTGTCTATCCTAAACTTAGTTGTACTTAACCATTCGGTTCTTTATTCGTGGTGTATATATATATATATATATAGGCATATTTTTAGTTAGGTCTTGGATTAGCTAAAGCATAGGTGCATTCCCTTACTTTAATTTTGGGTTTCCAAATAGTGTTTACTACCGTACGTGTCTACTATGTTTTAGTTCTCGGTAGAACTGTACTTACATTCTGTTGATGGTATCGCACTCCGGCATCTTTACCTTTCTAGATTATCTGTTAGTTTTACCATTTTCCTACTATTTTTGACCTATTTTACTTCCTCGCCATTTCTTATTTGTAATTTACTTTAGCCCAATCGTCCTATGATGCCTACTGGGTACCTTATTTGGTACCCATGCTACACTTTTGTACCATTTTTGTAGTGCCAATACTGGTAGAGGTTATCGAAGACACCGAGATTGTGCGGAGTATTTACAACTTATGGAGATTCTAGTGAGCTTTGTCGTTCGAGCTGACCGTGTTTTCCTTAATTTCCATCTTGCTTTATTTTGTCTATAGTAGGCCCTGTGTAGTTTCACTTTCATAGGAGTTGCTTTGTATTTATTTAATTTTTTGGATACTCAGTAGCTCTATGTCCCGTTGACACCATGTTTTGGGATTTGGGTTGTATATGTATTTCTTCTGCTTCTGCTTCTGCTTTTACATATATCTACTTATGCTTTTTTTTCTATGTTGGATGATTTAAGTATGTATAGACCATTGTACGTAGCTCCAAGTTGTAGGGTTAGGCTTGTCTACCAGAGGGTTGTAGATGCCATCATGATCCAAATTTTGGGTCGTGACATCTTATGTGTTTGTGTATTTTGTGCCCTATTTAGGTGTTATGTGTGAGTCTTTAACTATGCTCGTAAGTGTAGCTACTCCTGTGGGTGGATTGGATTCATCTATCTTGTGCTGTTACTATCCAGGGGTTGGACACTCGGACTGATCTTATTTCTATGGACGTGATTTATTTTGACGTGATTCTGGTTATGGATTGGTTATCCCCTCAT